>CM037855.1:114935603-115060519 GCA_021234595.1 Delia radicum | reverse complement strand
GGAACCCTTTGTCCGTAGGATATGTCACAAAATTACAAAATTTAATTGAAATTTTGTAAATACTTGCATAGTTGAAGAATTTTAAAGCGTCAACATTTTGTTTAATAGTTATTTCAGAGGATACCCCTTTTATATTTAAATAAATCCTGTAATCTTTTTTCTCTTTAATTATGAAATTATAAAATACCTAAATATAAGCGAAATTGGAGGGTGGCCACATGTATATTTTCCATGTTGGTGTACTTGTATGCATTTATTTTGTCGATTATAATTTATGTTTAAAATTCGTATTGTGACAAATTTCAAATCAACCATGTATGGAAAATAAAAGCAGTAAAAAAATATAAAATCCCAATAAATCTAAATACACATCAAATAAACATAAATTTAAATACATTTTTATGTATGGGGATGTAAGTAGAGTATAAAGCCAAACACAACACGCAAACAAACACATTCAAAGATATTTACACATACACTGACACACACTTCCGGCTACTAAAGAAGAAATACATTAAATTCACACATAATTATGATTTTATTTTTTGTTCATTTTATATTATTTTTTGTTGCTGTTATTTTTTTTATTTTTTTTATTAATTGTATTGTATTTAACCTTATTAGGTAAAATTAACAAAAACCACAAAATTTAAAACAAATTATTGTATTAAGGCGTATGGTGTTGTTGTTTTTTATTTTTTTTTTACTATCACGAAAATGAGGAAATGCTGTTAATGTTCGTGTAGTTACTGATGAATTAAATGTTTTTTTTTTATTAAGATTCTTAGTTTTAAAGCTGGAGGTACATTTCAGAATGTATATAGTTAGATTGTTGACGTTGCATTGTAAAAAATTTTATATATTGTAATAGGGTTTTCAAATTCACAACATTTTTCAACTACTGGGAATTGTGGAACTCTCTGCGATCATTCCTTCGGGAATTCCCGGGATTTCCAAAATAATATTTGTTAAGGGTTTGAACGGTTGTGAACGTTTGTTTTTCTCAGGCAAAGAATATATTAAATTTAACAATCACTGAAAATGCAGTAGTGTTGACAGTGGGTTTTTTAAAATACCTACACTAAGCAATAAAAATCCCTTTCTCCCTACATTATCGAATTTTTTCCCCTACAAAAATCCGACTACGAAATTTTTTACCTTCTTATAAACTAAATATGCTTTGAAATTTTAATACTTTCGACGACAATTCCAATTATTTCAAAAATTAATATCCAAATGCTACTATCAGAAAATTTGTTCGAAAATATTTGAAAATAGAAAGATGGAGCAAATTGATTATTAATAGGTTTTTGTTAAAGTTCTGCCTATTATGGAGGCTCTAACTTTTCTAAAACTTCGGGTTCTGATGAGATCTTTTGCCAGATCGAAATACTAGTATCAACCTAGCTAATATGTTTGATTTGCTTTATTTTGTAAATATACGGAGGTTGAAAGCTCGTTATAAATTGAAAATAGCATAAAAATAATCTTGATGTATATAAAACAAAAAACTAGTATAACTGAGAAATTTGTTAAATTTTCCAAAAATATTTTTAGAATAGATTTAAAATTGTCAATATTTGCAAAACAAAAATCATGCCAGCTATCAAAAAATTTAATTTCATACTAGCGGTTTCTATTTCATTTTTATTTGGTGTTACATAACCCATCAAAAATTGTATTGCTTTTCGTTGGTGAAATTAACATTGGTTTTTCATAGGTGGGAAGCTGTACAGACAATGCTGCACAACGACTTCCAAAGGATAACTTTCTAAATAACTTCCAAAGATATTGTTAGTTAAAAAACAACAATCATCTATTAAAATGACAAATATAAGAAACTAATTTTTTCTACTGAAATATCTCTCAAAATATAATCATTTTGCAAAAAAATTTAGAAATAACTTGTTTTGAAAAGATTTGCATTATTTGGAAGAAGTACCTAGATTTTGACTAATTTGAAATATCTGTCCCTTTTCCCCTACGCCGTTATTTTGAAGGCAAAAAACCTACATGTAGGGATTTTCCCCTACAACTTTTTACAACTCCAAATGTTGTTTTATTAAAGGTTTTTTTATTAAAAGTTAATTTTTATAAAGTGGAGTAAAATATTTTATCGCTGTGTCTTATAAAGAGGTATAGATATAGAGGTATAAAAACTTTGAAATGGAATAAAACAAATATGAATATTTTAAATTGACATGAAATTTACTTTATTCGAAAGATAATCTTCTGGCATTATAATTTTACTATGACTGGTTTTGGACGTAGTCCAATTTTCGATGACTTTCTCCAACATTTGTGGCCGTATATTGGCAATAACGCGGCGAATGTTGTCCTCCAAATGGTCAATCGTTTCGGCCTTACCAGAGTAGACTAGCGACTTAACATATCCTGGCAAACGATGTTTTGCAATGAAATTTATACTATGTGCTCCACTTGAAAAACAAATACTAAGTTCTTCAATAAAATTGTTTATCGTTGCCTGATTAAGGCGATATGAGCCGAAATATATTAGGGTGAATTTTAAAAACTAAATCATATAAAAAAGAAGTTTTGAACAAAAATTATTTCTCTTACCAATATATAACCACACTCCAAAAACAATTTTTTTTCTGCTCCTATTTAAGAAGATATTACGATTTTCGCTTTTTGGAAAAAGCGAAATAGGCGAAAAAGTATCGAAACTTTAATTTATATGGTTCAAACTTCAACGCTTTGCTATTAATACTTAATGTCTTCCTTCTGCCAAATTTTATAACAATCCGTCTATTAGTTTATAAGTTTAGATAATGTCCTTAGAGGAATCCTGATAGAATTCTGTGAGTCCTTGGACCCAAAGTAAGGACTTATTATTAAAGAAAAAGCTTCAATCTTGCGTACATTTTATTATAAAGAGTTTTTAGTCAACTTAAATTGGTTTTTTAGATTTTTGAAAACTATGTTTTTCAAAAATAATTCTTTTTTTGAAATTTTACGAAATTTTGATTTTGAAGCTTTCTCGCTTCCAAACCGTAGACGGCACACGAAACATTTCTTTGCAAAATATTAAGAAAACTTAGTTTTCTATGGAATATATTAATTTCTAAGTATAATACGCTCATTTGACGTATTTGTGGTAAATTTTATGAAGACTGCCCTGAGGCAGCCTTACCCGCCCAGTAAAATTTTTTAGAACAGATTATTATTGAACCTGTTCTAGAACAGCTTCTTTTACCACCGGTTACATGGAACCGGTTATAGAACAGGTTCCTGGGAGTCAAAATGTAAGGCTTCACTTTCCCCGAACCAGTTCTAGAACCGGCTCCAAAGCAACCTGTTTCTAGTTTGGAGGTAAACAACCTATTGTAAATAGGACAAACTCCATATAAAAAGATTATGTTGCAGAACAGAAATGAGAACCTGTTATAATACATACACTATAAGTTGTTATGCAACCTGTGATTTGGATTTTACTATTTTACTTTTACTTTAGAGGGTTACAACGCACGATCTTGAAGGGTTAAATCTTTACGGATCCGAAACGTAAACTATGCGGTTACCAAACGTTTCCTTCAATAAATCAATTGTGGCACGAGCTGTGTGACATGTTGCGCCGTCTTGTTGAAACCGCAGCTCCTGCACATCATGGTTGTTCAATTGATGAACGAAAAAGTCAGTAATCATGGGTCTATTGAGGTCAGCATTGACTGTAACGTTCTGACCAGCATCGCTTTTAAAGAAGTACGGACCAATGATTCCACCAGCCCATAAAGCATACCAAACAGTAAGTTTTTCTGGATGTAACGGTGTCTCAACATACACTTGAGGATTATCATCCCTTCAAATACGTCAGTTTTGTTTATTGGCGTATCCATTTAATCAAAAGTGAGCTTAATCGCTAAACAAAATTCGCTTAAGAAAATTTCAAACAGAACCATGATTTTCAAAATAAATTTGCACAATTTGGAAGCGTTATTCAGGCGTCAGTCTATTCATGTTGAAATGCCAAACCAAACTAAACATAAATCACTGGACAGCTAACAAAATGGGCGCCAGTTAAAAAAGTGCTGCCAACCAGTGTTGCCATGTATTTTTTTCAAAAAACTGTAAAAAAAAACTGTTTTTTTAAGAAAAAACTGTTTTTTTTTTTTTAATAAAAACAGTAGAAAAAACAGGTAATATGTGCATTTTGAATTCAATTGCATTTTATTTAAAAGAAAAGTGTTGATTGATTATTGGATTTGAGCAAAATTTAACATAAAGAAAAAAAAAATTTAAAACTTTTACGATTTTCTACTTTTTTTGTCTTTTTTTTTACGGATTTTTAGTTTTGCTAACATGGAATCCCAGGAATCCCGACCAAAATTCCCGAGACTCGGGAAGTGAAAAATCGACAAAAATTCCTGGAAATTCGTGCAGGGATTTCACTGGTTAAAAAACCCTAATTGTACCCCCCGCATTGTTATGGATAGAATAAATTAACAAGATTACAATAAAATTGTTTTTTTATTCATAAATAAAATAACATTTTAAACATTGATTTAGTGGATTTAACATGACTACCATTTGTTTGAGTGTTATTTTTTTTAGTTGAATTTCATTAGCTGAGTTATGTCTGCGTTGTGTCAATATTTAAACAGGTTCGTGTAACATGTGAATGCGTATGCAGATAAGTGATTCACACTTTATAATTTTGGAAAAAGAACGGGTTCGAAAAATTTTCAAGTTATTAAAAACAAATGTGATTCTAGGAAACACTGTTGAAAATTCTTAAAATACTAGGGGAATTAGGGTAGTGTGGTGATAGGGGTGAATAAGTAAATTCAATCGTTTTCTTTGGTATTTAATTAATTTTTAAACACCTACTGATTCTTGTTGTTTCAATGAAATTTGTACCACGTGTTCGGCACGAAATGTAAACAATAACCTGGGCCAGTTCAGTGATGAACAAGCGAACATTTTCACCAGGAAATGGCAACTATTGAAAAACGCTTTGAAGGAAAAAATAAGATAAAAATGATTTCAGAATATTGCTGGTCACTTAAACGAGAAATTGATGATGCTGATTAAAAAAAAAAAACGGTCAAGCAAACACTTTTGAGTTTAATAAACAAAAATAAAATTGTATAAAATAACTCAGTCAATTGCTTATCTATTTTTAAACTCAAATATGCGTTGTAATCGTAAATAAACGTACTTTTTGAATAAATTCAATAGTATTATAGTTTTTATACATTATTTGATAATGTATAAAAACGTCACCAAAGTTGAAAAATTTGTGTTTGCTGGACAATAACACCCAAATTTCTCAAGTTTTCTTAGATAAATTATATATCATTCGAAAGAACTCAGTATCTTCTTTCCAAATCTAGTAAGAAATTGAAAATCGGATCATTATCAAAAGTACAGGCTTATAAGTGCGCAAAGGTACAAAAAACCGGTTTTTTAACCGTAAATCCGGATTTTGGAGGTGTCCGGCATATTTAACTATTGGAATCTTGTTTTACTCGACAAGCCCTACAAGAAAAATAATATCCGGTCCCAGGTTTTTTTGGACAGTCGCACCGTGTAATATACCAAAAACTCCACCAGCGAAAATTACCCTTTTTCAAATTCTCGTAATACATATTTAATTATTAAATTGAAATAATAATAATAACAAATACCTAAATAATTAACATGATTTAGTTGGTTATATTTTATTAAAGTGAATTCGTGGACACATGTTTTTGACATTTTGTGTTGAATAAACACTTTCTAGTTACAATTTTTTAAACAATATATCAAAATGTTTAATTTCGTAATACATTGTCATTGGTGAAAAAAAAAATCGTTATTAACAGAGGTCAATTTTCAATCATAATCCCAACTTTTTAAAAGGCCACAATCCCAATTGGGATTAGGGCCGTTTCGTTAACGGTGATATTTCCAACTTCCGGTTTGGGGACTATGTCCGCAAACAGTTTGAACATAATCCCAATTTCCATTCCGGGCATTATGTCCGTTGGGGTAAAGTCCGGGCACCTATTATTTTCATATATTTAGTTAGAATTTTGTTCTACCTCAAGTTCAAAAATCTAATATATTTGATATTGTCTTATTAGATTTTAGTCGTTTTTTTTTCAAAAAGTTTGATAATTTTCATGATAGGCAAAACAATTGTTTCATTGGCATCACTCAAATTTTCAGTGTTCGCAAACGAAAACGATAATTGGCTTAACTCAAACCGAGACATTACATACAACAAACAAAATCAACTTTTTGTGAATTTGTCTGCCTTTGTGTATAAACTGTTTGATTTGGTTAACCTAATTATAAAATCAAAACTACTTGAAAACCAACAATTTTTACATATGAATATACTTTGTTTATCATTATATGTAATATGTGTGTTGGTTGGGATAAATGTTGTTTTTACAAATTGTAATTTATCCGAAAAAAGTTGCGTATAAAATTCTGGAAAATACATAAATTTTCTGTATTCTTTTTTTTTGCCAATTTTTCGTAAAACTCAAAAATGTTTTAATTTTTCTTTTAATTTTTCTTTGCAAATCAGTTTAGCACAACGAATGCCCTTATGACACATTTAAGGCTTCGATTCGGTACTAATCAAAAATTTCGAAATCGTATCACTGTTTCTGATAATTTCAATTATAAAATCTCCGAAATTTCTAGTATGGTGAACGTTATGAAAAAAATGTATTATTGCTCGCAGAAAAAATTACACTTTTAAATATATTTTCAATTTTAGATATTAAGTTCATGACATGCAAACATACTTATAATAAATATATATATATATTTAATATTACACTCAAAAGTTTACTACTATTGAGTTTTCAATGTATTATGTAAAAAGACGCACACAATGCTTATTATTAAGCATAATATGTTTAAAAATTTAATTTACACAATTTTTATTCAGAATTAGGCATATAATATATCAAATTATATGTATATAAACATGTTTTCAAATTTATAAACACATATTTCATTTATTAATTTAAAAACCAAGCCCATAGGGCCAAATATGGTTCGTATTCTACAATAAATTTTTACAAAAAATAAAAAAAATAAATTTATAATTTTTTTTGTGCGCCCCGGTAGGCTAGTTGGTAGCACGCTACCATCTTATCAGTGCAGGGGTCGTGGGTTCGATTCCCACCAGAGGCACTGGTCTGTTTTCGCTACAACGCACTGTGGTTGCGCCCATACGACAAAAATGAAAAAAGTTGTCTTAATATATTGGCGTTTTAGCAAATTAAATAGGCTCTAATGTCATCCAATTTCCCTCTCCTTAATTTGTTTTGATAATTCTAACGGTAGTTTTGAAATATAAACAACTAAAGTGTGAATATTCATAGAAGTAAAATGTTGATTAAAAGAACAAAGAAAACAAAGTGAAACTTCAATTGTTAAAATAAAGTTTATTAAAGTGCTTACTAAATTATTAAAAATGGAAATTAATGTAAATAGTATTGGCATTGTTTTTAAGACAAAATAAGTTTATAAATTGTGTTGTTGTTTTAGTAAAATACAGATTTTGGAGAAGTACTTTTTTCTACATGGTTTGCTAATTTACGTAAAGATTACATAGAGTTTTAAATAGTTTCAGACTCCATCTGACTAACCGAATTATTTTGTTAATGTTAACAGATGTATTCAGTTTAAGATTATGTTTTATTCAGGTGCATGAATTTGCATCTTTTTTTTATATATTGAATATACTAACGCAACCTCTGTGTTTAATGTGTTTTTAGTATATTGATTTAATCAGAGTGATATTTTTGTTGTTATTGGAAGGTATTTTGTACTTTTTTATATAGAAACATCCCGTCAATGCATATTTTCTCGCCTGTCAGTTTTCGAGATTTGGTGCTCTAAAAAATGGTCGAATTCGGTAAAAGCCCAGCAAGTGTTCGACGAAGTTGCCAAATACATTGATTTTGAATGCGAGGAAGGTACGTTTTCTGAATTATTCAACGTGTCCAATATTTATGCGACAGAATTGTTTACATTTGGAAAAAAAATAATCGCATAAAATCACTGGTTTCAAAAAATCAGTCTGACTGGCTGACTACCAAAGAAGTCGTCTCTTTAAGACTAAACACCATATCTTCGTCACCTAAAGAAGAAGCATTAAAAGGTAATAAACATGTACGCCCTAGAATTCTAGAATTGCAACAAACACGGATTTATTAAACATGTTATTGCTGAGTTCAGATCCATTCATTTCAGGTCAGCGAAAATTGCAATGTAAAAAGAAAAGTACGTTATTAAAATCTGCAATTGAATTGCTGCAAGAGGAGCAAATTTAAAAACAAAATTTTTTTAGGTACATATGAAACATTTTTTTTATTATATTTTTAAACATTTTTGAAATATGAATTTGTTATCCCTAATTTTATAACAATAAAGTGCTTAATTGCCTATACATACAAACATACGTACGTTTTAATGAATATCTTATTAACAGAAATATAAAAAATGGGCGGTTGGAGCAAGCGACCACGCCCATTGAATCAGGATGTCATTTTTATATCACCAGAAATATACTGTGTAAATTTCAAGATGATATCTTAATTCTAACTATTTTTGTCGCTCTCCTTCATACAAGTGCAACCAGTGTGCAACGCGCCGAAGGCCATAGTAGCTAGTGCTCGGTTAGGGTAATAGTATATAATTTGTAACTATATGATTATTAATTAATAAAAAAAAAAAAAAAAAGTTAAGAGTGAATCTCAATAACAAATTCATAAAAATAAATATATTTAGGCATAAATTATTTTTTACAAAGAATTACTTTTACCTAGATGTAACTACAATCCAAAAATTACATATTTTGTTTTTTTACTTTAGAAGATAAGGCGTTTTTAGTTTTTTGGAAAATGCGAAATTGGGCGAAAAAGCAAAGTAACTTAAATATATATTTTTCAAACTTAAAGTACCAAATATAATTTTTATGCAAAATTTAATGAAAATCCGTCAATACGTTTACAAGTTAAGGCGATGTCCTTTAGAGTTATCCTGTTGCAATTACGTATGTCCTTAGACCAATATAAAAGCTTTTTTAAATGCTTAAGCTCCACATTATATTTTGTAGCACACGAAATTGACGTATTTATGGACAATTTAAAATACGCCGTCTGGACCCGCACTTGCCGGTTAGAGGGTTAAATTAGCTAAGTCAAATTATCAGCATTTATTGCCTTTAAAAATGAATAAATCAGAGCCAATAAAAAATAAAAATGTTGAGAAATAAAATGTTTCTGCAATAATTAATTATTAAAATTTTTCCCGTTTCCCGGGCTTTAAATCTTAAAGTTTTTTTATTTGGCAGAGTTGCCAGTCCAACTGCTAATGTTACCATTACTGGGAACGAATTGCAAATCCGGAATGTATACTAATATTTAAACACAACATATTCTAGTTGATTGTTTTTTTATTAGATTTTACATTGCATGGTACCTGTATGTTTGGTTTGAGAATTCTGTATATAGTGTTGATCTTTTAAAATTGCATTTCATTTTGAATTGTAATTTTTGACATCATAATTAAATGTTACAAATAAAAAACACTAATTGTTAAGAAATTTATAGAAGATGAAACAAATTTTTTGTGGGGATTACAAAATTCCATGGAAAATTTAGAACACATCAATATATTAGAATTTCTGACTTTTAATTGAAGATATGGAAGTTTCTGAATTTTAAATAGAAAAGCTCAATTAAAATTTAATTTTCTTAATTTCAAATAAAAATTCTTAATTTCTATTGATAATTTCTCAATTTTAAATGGGAATTCTAAATTTTAATTTAAAAAAGAAAACAAAAAAGAAATGTTTAAACGGTTTATGAATCTTTTTTGTGAAATGATGAAAATTTATGAAACATTGGACATAGATTTTTGTGAAACTTTTTATTATATCTAGAAAATTTCATAAATGTGATAAAAAATTGATAACGTGAGAAGCTCGAACTGATTTTACTGTGTAGTCTTATTCAGAACAAGTGTACATAGCACCGTCTGCCACTCTAACCCAACTTACAGCGCGACATACGTAATGTTATATTCATCTGATTAAAGTGTGCATTTGAAGAAATGTTTGAAGAAATAAAAAGTTAATAAAAAGTTATACACAAAATTAATTATATTTAAAACTTGTTTTTATTAATACAAAAGATATTCTAGTTTACAAGCAACAAAAAAAAGGAGTTTTATTCTCACTCCATACATTAATTCACCTTTTCGAAAAATCCTCCCATTAAGAACTTTAAAGTAAATACTTTCTGTAACCTTCTCGAAGCAATTTTTCAATCTCTGCTTAAAATCATCCATACAATGAGACACCTTTTTGTTGCCTTTAATTCTCTTTTAGCTAGAGTCCAATATCTTTCAACTGGTCTTAGCTCTGGGCAGTTTATGGGAATTGCCTCCCTTGGTACAAAAACAATCTTATTTGCTTTAAAACCATATATAAAATTAGCCAAAACACAGTTACATCATTCAAAATATTCGTTTTCCTAATCATTATTGAAAAAATATTATCTTCTACATTATCTTTAATACCAATAACCAACCACTTTTCGGAGATTTTATCCCTTGAATAAAATAATTGCAGTTGAAATCGAATATTAGTTTCGCATGCAAAAAAACAATCACTCTATCTAAAATATAAGTTTTCGTTACCAATTTTAAAATAATATAAAGTTTTTTAATAGTTTTGGTAACTCTAATAAAATATCCCAGCGAAATAGTAAAATCCAATCAACTGGTTGCAGAACAAGTTATAATATATTATAACAGGTTCTAATTTCTGTTCTACAACCGGTTCTTTTGTATGGAGTTTGTCCTATTTGCAATAGGTTCTTTACCTCCAAACTAGAACAGGTTGCTTTAGAACCGGTTCTGGAACCAGTTATAGAACTGGTTCTGTGATAGTGAAACCTTACATTTTGACTCCCAGAAACCTGTTCTAGAACCGGTTCCTTGTAACCGATGATAATAGAAGCTGTTCTAGAACAGGTTGAAAGGTAATCTGTTCCAAAAAATTTAGCTGGGATTAAGATTAGCAACCCAATTTCTGTTGTACATATAAATCTATTTTCAGACATTATTATTTAACCTTGGAAGAAAAAAAAAAATATTTAAGGTAGAAATTTGAAAATAAAAATTCAAATTGAGTTTAGGCTTGACGTAAATTATTGTAATTACCTGACGAGTAGAAGGTCGCCGGTTCGAGCCCAGTTCGCTTTGAAACAAGAAAATATTCAAGGTTGAAATTTTGAAAAATATATTTAAAGTGGGTTTAGGTTAGAGGTAAAGTAATTGCCTGACAAACGGGAGATCGCCGGTTCGAGCCCAGTTCGACGCATAACATTTTTTATTAACAAAATAAATTTTTGTCAATAAGCATAAAATATTCAATTGTTACAATAAAAATTCGATATTTGTAAATAAATGTCGGTTGTTACAATAGTATTAAAATTTAATAATATTGATAGTATGTGGAACCACAAAAATTCGGTTGGAAAAAAATTCGGTTGCAACTACAAAACTGTTTTCTGTGTGTAGAGGCAATAAGCTAAATCAGGCCAGAAGTATGTAAACATATTGTGTTGGCTTATAAATGGAAGAAGCCTTTTTTGCAAACATACTTTTATATAAATTTCGGCGTTTATTGTTCCTGCTGCTGCAAACCACTTTATCCTTTTTCCACAACTGCTTATTGCTTGCCATACCATTAACTTTATAGGGCATATTTTTATCATGACGACCTCGTTTTCTTCCTGAGCAAGATATTTTCACAAAGGTCAAGTCACCCTTAAACTGTTGAATTACTTTTGAAATAATCTGACGACTAACTTTTTATTCCTTTGCTAATATTTGTATATGCCCAAGACGGATTTAAAGAAAGCTTATGATGAAAGTTATAAGTGAAAACACATGTTAACATTTTTCCGAACGCACACCTCAAACTCTCGGTCCTGTAAAAATAGGCATTTCGTCGATCTACATTACAGTGTTTGTGCCTCGTTATCGCCTAGACCGCTTTCTAAATTTAAAAGCCCAGAAAAATATTGTATTCAATGAAATATTATCCATAATCCGATATCTTTGTATATTGTTACCCCACGCATTTTATTACTGTGCTCTCAAGAGAATTGTCTGAACGATCGCATTTATCATACTACTAAAGCTGATCCGCGTTTCTGTACCCCCTTCAGTGGAATGAGCTGGCGTAGATTTAATATAGTGACTTTGTGTCACCAGCATTCACTACATCAGGCTCCTATAGATTAGAATTCATCTATTATTTTCCTAGTAAATCCAATTGATATTTTATCGTTTTAGAAACCGCATTCTTCCAAAAGTATTTCCTCAAATATTGAGACCACATAAAGCCTCTTTTTAAACGTCATTTGCCATGAAAGTTTTAAACATTGAAATACACCAAGCTGTGTCCAATGCTCTCTTCTAAAAATCTGAGCTGGTTTTAAGAGAGTTTCGAGAAAAATGTGTGTGGTAATTTTAATAAATTAATTAAATTCGTACTTTTAAGAAATTTCAATTGAATTTTAAAGTTAATTTGTATTCTCTGGAGAAGTTTTGTAAATTTACACAAAATTTTGTTTATATATACTAAAGAGTATGCATTGAAAAAACCTTTATAAAACTGTTTCTCTTTAAACCAGTTGGAATATAAAATTTGACAGATGTTGAGTACCTTAGATTAGACTAGAGTGGCACTATGCCACGCGACCAGAAGTTGGTGTTTTGTGCTGCCAACTAATACACCCTATAGGTTCAGGCTCGCTACGAAGCCAACTATCCTACCAGGTAAACAATTCCAAACGTCCGATGGCGTCACTATTCGACCACCAAAATAACGCACCATCCTGTCGGAGAGCCTCGGACATTTGCAGAGAACATGCTCTGAGGTCTCGGGTTCCAATTCACAAAACCTGCACGTATCCGTAGAGGATTGTCCCATCTTATACAATTGATATCTAAGGCCACAGTATCCCGTGAGGTAACCCGTCACGGTCCGTAGACGATCGTCCCATCATGTGCAATTGATACCTAAGGCCACAGTATCCCGTGAGGTAACCCGTCACGGTCCTTAGTTCGCCCCTCGGAGATATAAACAGCCTCGCCTGTCGCTGCCCAGGCGATCTGGCCCAATAGGCCCCAAACTCCGACTCCCTCCATCTTCTGAGCCTCTCTCTGACATGCCCATTGGGCCAATGAATTGTCGACGAGCTCCGCAGTTGGCCAAACAGTCAGCCCGTTCGTTGCTCTCATGCCCCTCATGGCCAGGAACCCAGCCGAGTGTAAAGGAGTTGTTAAGTCCGAGACGATTTAGAGAGTCGATACATTCCTTAACCAGACCCGATGACACATCTTGAGTCCTCAAGGCACCAAGTGCCGCCTGGCTGTCAGATAGAATGTAGATCGTTGAGTACCTTAGTTCTTTGATTACATCCTGGTATTTTTTCTCTTCTAAGAAAAAAAAGTTTGTGATTCCCCTTTTACATATAAATTATTCGTTTTCCTTGAAATTAAAAAAAATTTTACTCAGAGCAACTCAAATTTTGCCCCGCGATACCCACATCACTGTCCCGCATTTGGTATTCAACCATTAAATAATCATAATCTGCTTATTACTTACGGAGAGGAGATAACAATAGCATTTAATAGCTGAAACATTCAAATTGAAAAAAAAATTTTTTCATGTAGTGGTTAATTCTGGCTTTTCTGATTACAAAAACATACATTGTGAAGATTGTAATTGAAAAACTTCAATCAAACACTTATCGCAGTGCCGATCGTAATGTATCTCATTAAGAGATGATGCTACGATTTAACGTCTGTAGAAGGATGCCGGTTCGATTTCTGATAACGATGTATAAAAAAAATTTTTTTTTTTATTAATTAATTAATAATCATATAATTACAAATTATATACTGTTACCTTAACCGATCACTAGCTACTATGGTTTTCGGCGCGTTGTAACAAAAACAGACTAGTGCTTCTGGTGGGAATCGAACCCACGACTCCCGCACTGATAAGCCAGGACGCTACCAACTAGCCAACGATTTTTAAGCACTTTGTAATGGACGAATAATATAGAAACGAACTATCATAGTTAAGCTTTTTTAAATTTAAAATTACAATTATTAGGGTTAATCTCTCCGATCCCTGGAATACTTTTTCTTTTTTATAAGTTAATGCAGATGATACTTCAAGAAAAGTTACATTAAAACTTTAATCATCATTATCTGGGAAAAAATCAATTCAAATAATTTCCTCCTTCCCTCTTCGTATTAAACTTTATATAATTGACTTACTGCTCTTATGGATATTCTTAATTCTCTTGTTTATTCGATTGGTTTTAATTACACTTATATTAAAGTTCAATCAATACAAATCATAAATCGGAAAATTATGCAAATAAACATTTAAAAGCACATGAAGTAAATTAAAGTTTGGTCATGGCCGAACTTAATGTGTGCTGCAACATTAAAGCATCTGAAATTAAATTCTTGGATATGAGGACCTCCACTGAATCATATAATATCAAGTATAGATTAGTAACCGCTTAAATTCCGATTCAAATTAAAACCCTCAACCGACTGAAATACCGTGTACGATATAAAATACCGAGTACGATATAAAAAACGATATTCCTTTGGGTTCCCATACTTGAAAAATGTCTACTCTATTATATAACATAGGCATTAAAAAATACGAAGCCATACATGGAACTAATGAATTTAGTGGACTAATGAAATTATGTTTTCATTACCATTGCATTGATATCAATGGTAATGAAATTAGTTTCATTATTATTTTTTTTAAGTTAATAATACTGATTTGAGGATATAATTTCATTGATTAATGGAATTGGTTTTACATTTCAATGACATTAATAATGATCAATTATAAAAAAATAAGTACCATTGAAAAATAGTCTCTTAAAATTAGGCTTTCCATCAAATCATTGGAAAGCTCTCGCTCAGACTCATTTTTTTTATTAATCAACCCGACATTATATAGTTATATAGTTATATAGTTATATAGTTATATAGATATTAATTTTCAGTCAAGTGAAATGAAATGGAACGGAACTAATTATATTGGAACACTAAACACAGAGAACGAAATGGAATAAAGCAGGAAACGAAATTTTAAATTAGCATGAGCTTAGTAGTATTATCACACATATTGGTAAAACCAATACGAAGCCACCCTGTAGCATTTTTTAAAAATATATCTTTCGGGATCCCTCCCAACTCTACATCAGTTGTATTATCGAGGCATGTTTCTCCTTTAACTTTTGTAAATTTTTTTTTTAACACGGACAAAAATTTTGTTCCTCGGGAGTATTAGTTAACTCTGATATAACAAGGTGTTGTTATTATTAAGAAAGATCCCCAGGGATTAATGAAACAACCACAGGGTGTCTTAATTATTTGTTTATCCGACCTGAAATTACAAATTTAAACACTCCTTTAATAGAATGCCACATTTGTCCAAAATGGAAAGATATGGAATGGAGCGGGGAACGAATGGAATCGAAACGCTTAACAAATTTTAATTATTGGTACGTGTTACCTGAGTTAAGGTTTTTAAAATGTTGACCGTTTTTCGATATCTCGCTTAGTTTTTGAGATGCTAGGTATATTATAAAATGGCGTTTTTTTTTAAATGGCCGGTATCTCTGAAACTAAACGAGATAGAGCAAAACATTAGTATGGTAATGAAAAATTCCCATGTATGTACGAAGCACAGATTTAAGTCTCTCATTCTTGACTCTAGCATCTTTGACAGACTAAAGTAGAGTCACAGTGGGCCGTTTAATTGAGGATTTTGTCTGCAACCTAAACTTATACAACTAAATATACACTCAGGGAAATAAGTTTCATCACATTGATGATCTTGTTTCATAAATCATTTTTCATCAATTATTCATTATATTTATCAAGTTTTCATAAATATGATGAAAAGTTTCCTAAAATATATGACAAATATTTCATAGACCTTCATGATTTCATAAAAACAATTTCATAAACTTTGCGAAAATAAATTTTTGCTTATTATAGAATTTTTATTTTTTATTTGAAATTTAGACTTTTTAAAATTCAAAAACTATCAAAAATTATTTGAAATTTTCAAACGTAAATTTAATATTATTTGATTTGTTCTTACTTTTAAATCAGGGTTACCATTCAATACTTTTTTATAATAATATTAGTTGGCTATCACATTTACTTCAAGACCAAAATGAAAATTTTATAAAATCGATTCTTGTATAACCGGCTTTATGCCGCTATTTTACTGGTTTGATTTTGAAATATCTGGATTTATTTCTGACATAGCGCGAAAATTTCACAACCCCGATAATAACGGTATTTTAAGACATAACCAAATTTTTTAGGAACAATTTTGAAATAAACTGGAACACACTTGCTACTGTTGAAATCGTTGTTTTAAAATTTGTATATCAGTACACTTAGGGAAAAAATTTTTATCATATTGATGAAACTGTCTCATAAATCGTTTGGCATCAATTATTCATGATATTTTTAAAGTTTTCATAGATATGATGAAGAGTTTCATACAAATTTACGACAAATCTTTCATAAATCTTCCGTATTTCATAGTTTTCATAATTCAGAATTTCCATTTGAAATTTTTAAGATTTTGCATTACAAATTAAAAAAAAAATTAATTTGTAATTTTGATCTTTTGTTTAAAATTTACGAACTATCATAACATCAATTGAAAGTCAGAAATTCTTACAGTTAAAATGTTTTTCTTTACATTGAATTTTGTGAGTACAAATTTAATTTTTCTAAATTTCAGGGGAAATGGAACCTCAATTAATATTTTAAATTCCTAGAATTAGAAATTCTGAGTTTTGTTTGATATATTCTGAATTACAGTTGCAAAAATATAATAAATAAATAACAAACATTAGCTTATTTTCAATTTTTGATACTAGTATTTCGATCTGGCTAAAGATCTCATCAGAACCCAAAGTTTTAGAAAAGTTAGAGCCTCCATAATAGGAAGAACTTTAACAAAAACCTATTAATAATCAATTTTGCTCCATTATTGTCTTCTTAGTAATCAAGCTTGTGGTTAAGTCTTTTCCTAACAAGCCTCATGACGTTATTAAACTTTGAATACCAAAAATGTTCTATTTATATAAAATTTTTTTTAGTAATATTTTATACGGTTATATTAGTTTTTTGTTTTTATATACATCGAGATTATTTTTAAGTTATTTTGAATTTATAACGAGCTTTCAACCTCCGTATATTTACAAAAATAAAGCAAATCAAACATATTAGCTAGGTTGATACTAGTATTTCGATCTGGCTAAAGATCTCATCAGAACCCAAAGTTTTAGAAAAGTTAGAGTCTCCATAATAGGCAGAACTTTAACAAAAAACCTAGTAATAATCAATTTTGCTCCATTATTGTCTTCTTAGTAATCAAGCACGTGGTTAGGTCTTTTCCTAACAAGCCTCATGACGTTACTAAACTTTGAAGACCAAAAATGTTCTATTTATATAAAAAAAATTTAGTTTGTACTCTGGCTCAAGTAATATTTTTTACAGTTATATTAGTTTTTTGTTTTTATATACATCGAGATTATTTTTAAGTTATTTTGAATTTATAACGAGCTTTCAACCTCCGTATATTTACAAAAATAAAGCAAATCAAGCATATTAGCTAGGTTGATACTAGTATTTCGACCTGGCTAAAGATCTCATCAGAACCCAAAGTTTTAGAAAAGCATTTCATAAAAATTTATGAATTTGCTTTATCATTATATTTATAAGGTTTTTAATAATTTTTATGAAATATTTCATGAGAAGCTATGAAAGTTTTTCATATTTATGAAACATTTTATAAATATGAAGAAGATTGTTGTTAACTTTAACTTTTATGAAACAGCTTTATCCTTATTATCAAGTGTTACATTGGACTAAATCCAATGAAGTTTTTCATCATAATAGTGAATTTTATCGTTGATATATAAATTAATGTGTGAGATTTTATTTGTTCGGTTTTAGATCATGACAAATTTTTCTCTAAATTAACAGAAAAATTATAATTTTTATATGATAATTTACTTTGACTATTAGAAAAAAACACAGAAAAAGTTATTAGACACTAGCACTTCATCATATTTATGAAGTTTTTCATAAATATGATGAAGCTTTTTCTTTAAGTGTATTAAACTGTTGTATTTTGCCAACCATGTTTTAAATATAATTTTCTCATTTTTTTTATTTTATTTTTTTTTTTTTTATTAATTAATAATCATATAATTACAAATTATATACTATTACCCTAACCGCGCACTAGCTACTATGGCCTTTGGCGCGTTGTAGCGAAAGCAGACCAGTGCCTCTGGTGGGAATCGAACCCACGTCCCCCGCACTGATAAGCCAGCACGCTACCAACTAGCCTACCGGGCGCACTTTTCTCAATATATGAAATGTCTATGAAACGTTTTATAATATTTATGAAGCATTTTATAAAAAGTTATGAAACTTTATCATATTTATGAAATGTCATCAATTTATGAAACTTTTATGAAACAACTTCATCATATTCATGAAGTGCTACATTAGACGAATCAATGAAATTTTTCATCATATTTGTGAAGTTTTTGATATATATGATGAACATTTTTTGCTTAGTGTAGGGAATGCAAATATAATACTATTAGCAAAACATTGATTTTCTATAATTTCTACTTAAATTCATTTAGTCACTCAGTATGTCAGCAATATTCTCACATTCATGAATGTTTAAATGTACATTAATTAATATATGTGTATATATGTAAATGTATATATGTATGCAGTAGCAGCTATGCTATAGTTTGTGTACTAACAATGTTAAAATGAACATAAGCTTGGAGCATAAGTACACACATTTTATACTTATAGAGCATTATTTTAACCAATACAACTCACTCCAACGAAGTATAATTATTCAACAAATAACCAGTGGCTGCTAATATATTTCATACATTCAATACCAGGGCAACCAAAATATACTCTATCATATTTTTTTCTATGCTTTGTATTGCAAAATGTAAAAGATATTTATTTATCCGTTTCACAAAAAATTCACGAATCTGGAGATTGCTTTGCATATTTTCGCTTTTTGATTTTAAGAGCATATTTTTTAACTTTAATTTTTTAGCATATGTTTGTACTTCTTAGAACAAAAGCAAATTTTTACAGCATATATTTACGATTTTTTGTAATTATTCGTTATCGAAAAATTTAACTTTTCAATAAAAAAAGTTCAAAATTTTAAAATTTTTTTTTTTTTTTCAATTTTTTCGGAAAATCAAGCTATTTTGTCCATTTCGAGTTTCCTATTTGAAGACTATAGCAATTTCGATATAATTAATCTTTCATCTATTTTTTTCTTATTAACCCGGTTAAAAATCGACATATATGGATACATACATAAACACACATGCTTCATACATGTTCACATGCATCCATACATGATTCATATGTGTTCATAAACCATTCTAATATGTTGATATGATTAAACATATATGTTCATATATGTGCATTAACGAAAATTGAGGTAATATCTACATATATAATCAAACATAATCTATACATTTCCATACATGGCCATACATGGCCATATGTGTACATTCACGAAAATTGAAATTTATATATATGATATTTATATATATGACCACTAGGGCAAGTTTTTTTTTGCCATTTGCCATGTCATTTCCAAAAATGTCATTTTTGCTCCACCTTGCCATAAAATGCCATTTTCTAGCTTCTTGCAATATTTTTTAGTTTTTTTTCTATAAAAACTCCCTTTTTTACCCATTTTGCCTTAAAATTGCCAAATTGTAGAGTAGAGGACTTTATACGTTTAAATATAGAATATGTCAGTTTACTTATTGCATATTAAGGCAATTTTGTCCATCATTTCCAATTTTTTTAACAAACATTTGCCGGAATAACTTTTTCTAGTTCAGAATTTCGGTATTTACTGAAATAAAGCAAAATACACAAAATTTAATAACAGTATTCCAGTTACAAACTGCGTTAAACGAAGATTAAAGATAATCTTCATCGCAAAAACTTGGCATAAGTGTCGTGTATCTATTTTATAATTTTGTTATCTTTTTAGATTCCATCTCGTCAAAATTTGTTGTAATCAATTTAATCGAATTTAAGCAAACATTGGATTGAATCTGAAAATATTCTTGTGATAATTTCATTAAAAATTTGTGGCATATTAATTAGGCTCAGTGACGATGATATAGAGCCTATAAGCAATGCAAAATTGATATTTCAAAACAATGGAGTAAAATCTGATCGAGCTTTAGCAAAAAGTAATTTCAAATGTCTTTGTTTAAGCATTGCCAAATGGGAAACAGAAGGATTCTCTATAAAGGAAAGTTTAGTTGTTATAGATAGCGTTAGGAAACAGATAAAAGATATCAACAACAAAGACATTATTAAAAAATTTAATATTTTTTAATAAAAATTAAAAGGTTTCATACATTGAAAACTAATCCAATTCGGAATTACATGCTTCCAAATATGCTACAGTTACATCTACAAATGAGTAACTCGGAGTTTCAGTAAACTCAAATGTTTTGTGTGACAAAAGTAGATCGGTTCTTTCTGATAACTTGAAAAGGCACATGATTGTACTATACAATCAGAATTTAATAAAGGAGCATTGAATAAAACTTTAATAGTTAACTTTTTATTTTTTACACATTTTGATTTGCTATTTTGAAATTTTTAATGGATTTTTGTGCTATTGTCCCTGCCACTTTAACTTTTTTCGTGAAAAAAAAAAACTTGTCCCTGATGATCACATATGAACTTTTATGAGTATATATGTATCATATATGGTTGAATATGTACATGTAGACCTCGAATCACTTCATATATGAGCATGAATGAGTTCATACATGATCATAAATGGATGCGATTTTTAATCGGGAATTAAAACAAATTTCACAAAAGTTACGCTAACTACTGTTAAAAATAAAATTTTAAATACGAATTTTACAGGAAATATGTGTTTAAATTGTTGTACCCTACCAACCTTAAGTTGGTAATATTAGTTTGATGTTATGTGTGTGTTATATGTTAATGTATTATATAAAAAAAATTGTTAAATATGTTAGAATATGTTTCTTTATATGTATACTCAATTAATTAAAATATTATTATTGGACAATTTTAGACTCCCTGAAAATGTCCTTCAGAGAATGAGGAAATATTGGAGATATATTAAATAATAAAGGATATTTTATAAATACAAACGTGACCTAGAGCTCAATTATCTAATAACGGCGTTAAGGGGCATATTTTACGTTTCTTAGGTAATTTTTTAAGGGCCTAAATTGTTTCTGGTTGCCCTGTTTATTACTAAATGGTTATAATAGCATTAGCTTCATTAACATGTACTAGTATTCGTTGCAACATAGGTATTTATATGTCTGTAGGTGTTTGACTATTAGTTATTATTTTCAATACTATTTAGAAACATACAAACATTTACACTTACGTTTTAAAAATCCTGCAAAAATAAGTAAGTAACCTGCAAGTACTTACAATTGTCATTACAAATAGCATTACTTTTATATGGCGATATCGAGCAAAATAATGACAACTCTTTACTAAATACCTTAGAAAAAATAGAAAAAATATGTGGTTAACTATATGCTTACCAGGATGGACAAAAATAATAAGTCTAAAAACAAATACGAAAATAATTAAATTTAATAAATAAATTGTTTTTTTTTTTGAAACAGGATTCGAACCCAGGCCATCAGGCTGGCAGTCAACCGCACTACCATCTAAGCTTCCTCGACAAGTTATACTTGATAGATAAAACTATAAATTTCTTGTTTGCACAAAATGTGATTACTTTCCAGCTTACGAAAAATCAAAAATAGGTAGTTATATCTGTACTCGCTAGAAGTGAAAAAGTAATGAGTCTAAAATAGATTAAAAAAAAATTGTTAGATCATCACTTTACATTTAAAATAATGATAAAAACAAATAGTTATGGGTAATGCATTATTTTTGGTATTGAAATAATTGGAAAATTAACTATGTATTAGTAAGTCCTGAGTATTTCTTTTAAAGTAATGCAGAGAGTAAACTGGTGTCATTGCTGGTAGTGAGAAAACTAATGACATGCCATTACTATTTCTTCACTGGGATACAGATTTAATAAATGCATTTAAGTTTGTAATTTCTACGATTTTATATTGCTTTTTATATGCTGCTAATGATGTTTACTTCCAGTTGTATATTGCTATGGAAATGTAAGTGCAAGTACCAAGTGAAAAACTATTTGGCTTCTACAATTATTTGGATAAGTTACATTCGTAAAATCTACAGTTAATTTCAAGGTTGGCCATCGAAACGAATAACGGTGTTGGTTTTTTTGTTTGTTTCGGTATTGGTATCGGTATTCCATTCGTAACGGTATAGCCGACGCCGAAGCAATAATAGCGGTATCTACCGGCATCATTGATAAAATATCAAAAAAATATAAAAAATGTTTTAAATTACTAAAAAATCTCAAATTTATTTATATCGCACATTCCTTTAAAATATAAACATCAAATTATAACAAATTATTTAATACCCAGGCAGCAACATTTTGATACATTTTTGAGGACTCTTATTCTACTCGTCGATGATATATTTTTGAAATTTAAAAATTTTGTTGTCAAAAATTATTATTTTTTGGACGAACATATGAGCCTTTTGAAAAGAATCATAAAAGACACAGAAATTTGGAGAAAAATATTAAATCCAAAAAATGGTACAGAATAAACACAGAAATGTATTTGAGTATTTCGTGAACAATTCAAAAATTGCTAAAAAAAAAAAAAGGATAATTTTTGAGCCTATAGCATTTTTTTAATATCTTTTTCGAGTAATTTTTGAATCAAAGTAATTTTTGAATCTTTTGGATGAACCACATTCATACAAAAATTTTAATTTTGTATAATATATTTTGAGCACATTTTTGAGCTTATTTGCTGGCAGGGTAGTTCAAGTTTTACTTTTTAAGCACAAATTTTTTAAAGTTTATTTGGAACAAATATTTATTATTTCTATCGAGATCATATAAAAAAAAATTGTTTATAAATTCATTTAAAACTATTGTTAACGCAAATTAAAAGCTTGTAAGCGTACGTCAAGTTACAATTTTCCATTAAAAAATATTATAAATTTAATATGATTAATCAGTTTGGAAGTTTTATATAAAAAATTGGATTTTTTGTCAACAAAAATTTGTTTTATTTAGTCTCTTTACAGGAAGAAGAAGAAGAAGAAAACATTTTTATTGAAAAATTTTACGGACACAAGTTATACACCAGACTGCCGCAGTTTCGTCCCCCTCCTGGGACTCGTCAGTGGTTAATTTATGTGTCAATTGAACAAAGTATTTTATATTGTTAATTTGCTCTATATGAAAAACTTTTTTTTTTATTTTTTGGTGTCGTACTGGTATTTTAACTCACTGCCTTAGCATCAAGCTATGTATCGTAATCTCACCTCTTAACGAGTTGAGCCACGGTCGACACAGTGATGACTGTGGCTGAAGTGGAGTTTTGTCACACTACGAACACACAAGTATTGTTTCGATCAGAAGAGACAGAATTAACTAATACCAATGCACAATTCATTTCTCAACTAGAATGCTTCTTCTTCTTAATCCTATCTCTCCTTGACAAGTAATTATTTTTTGTTTAACCGATTTAATAAAGGTATCGTACTGGTATTAAGGGCAACGTTCGAGGTATACCGGTAATTTAAAATTCACCCGTTTTGGTATTGGTATTGTATCGGTTATTAATATCCGTGTCAGATAACGATATTTAAAAGGTATCAGTGGTCAGCCTTGGTTAAGTTTGATTATTTTAGAAAAAATGGAATATAACGACAATTTTATAAGATATAAGGACATATCGCTCATTTACTAAAATACTGTCAAAAATACTGTCATAAGTTGAGTTAATGAAGCAGTTTTATTAGTTATATCATGCTTCATATTATGTAAAAATGTCATATTAATATCATGTATACTTCTCGAGTTAGAGGAGAATATATATTATTCTCTCTGGAAAGTTGGTGCAAAGAGCATATACTTTATAGAGAAACTGTTCTACTCGACTGGTCTCTAGATTATTAGCAAATTCGCACACAACTTTCACTAAGAGAAAAATGCAGCCAAACCCCTATTTCTAAAAAAATAAGTAAAGAAAGTATTAAGCGAGGCAAATATGGTTTGAAAACTTTAAACGGGTTTTCTGTAAAATCGTGTATTTTGATGTCAGTCTTTTTGTAAATGAGCGATATTATGCCATGCAGAGTTAAGAAAATGTTCTCAATAATATGACCTAGCATCCAAATCAAAAACAAATACTTCTCATGCAATTTTAAAGAGTGTGAAAATTGGATCGAAAATTCCAATTCTAAATAGTTGCTTTCCAATCCAACTGTTCAGCTAAAAAAAAAGTATATCAGAGCAATTTCAAACTTACAGTATTTAATCTCCAATATCTTCGTTCAGTGGGCGAAGAAGGCGTGGTGAAATATTAACAAATTTTGCCCTCATTTATAATATATAATTTGCAACAATTAAATTGAATTTGAAAAATGCTAAAAATTTTATATAATCCCATGGGTTCTACATTCCGCAAATGAAGTGAAAGTGAAACTTACGCTCAATTTGTGTTCTCAATTCCACATAAGTGATTTGAAAAGAAAAATTTCATTTTCATTTTGTTTCTAGTGGAATTAAAGTGATTTGATGTGTTCTATAAAACAATTTCACTACAAAAAAAGTAATTGTAAAACGGTATTAGTTAACTGCGTGAAAAACCAAACTTTTTAGAAAATAAAATTATTTTGAATAATAAAAGTAAAAAAAACAAACAATGTAAGTAAATCTGATATGGTTTTAATATACATTTATTTAACTGAAAAAGTGTTGTATTTTTGCGTTGAAACACATGAATGAATCCGTAACAAGAGGCCGCATTTTTGACATTCATGGAAAAAATTCTGCTTTGGCCAAAGGTTTTTAGAGGGGCGTCAAAACAGTTGAAGACCAGTTGTGGAAGGACTTAGCAAGTACAATAAACAGCTTAGGACCTCCAGAAAAGAATGCAACTGATTGAAAAAAGGCTTGGGCTGATTGGAAGGCTACCAATCGTAAAAAATTGGCCGAAAATAGAGCAGAGCTAACGGCAACAGGTGGAGGAACCAACAATATCCAGCACATATCATCCAGTTGGCCTTTCTACAGCAGTCAAAGGTGTTCCAGCTGGTAAGTCATTCGGGACGACTAGCAAGTGGTAAACAACCACAAATTCATCTACTGAATTGTCAAACTTAGATGGCACCAGTTCCGACAATGTAGTAAACGTGATTTTACAAAAATTAAATGAAAATAACGAAGATACTGAAAATATAGAAAATGAAGAACCGCAACCGATGATTTTCCTTTTTGATTTCTCTTTTTGATTTCTCAATTTCTTCGCGACTTCTTTCAAATCTAATCCATTTGGGCATATGACAGTTTTCAAAACATTACACATATTTGTTAAAATTTTTGATGCTGTACTTTTTCCCACTGCTAGATTGAAGTCTTTTGCGATCATTTATTGGTAACTTCCTTGTCCGAAATAGCGTAGTGATGTGGCCAATTGCAAAATAATTTTAATGCTTGTCTTTTTATCAATTATTGATACTTCTTCTAAAACCATCATAAATGCATACTTATTTAATCTAAAATACGCAATAAAACTATTTTTTTTTTTATTAATTTTAAACACTTGCGACTCAGTTTTAATTATTTTCTTACGATTTTTCTGGTAGTTCCAAAGGATTTGAACAGTCATGAAGCCTTTTTCTATTTAGATTTTACCTTTATATTATTTTAAATATAAGTATTTGTTTCTTTAATTTTTATTTTTGTTAAAAAAGGCACTCTTTATTATAATTTCATTCACTTTAAAGTGATAATTTGATTTTTTCCCGCATTTTTTTATGTTGTTGCTAAAAACAAAATGAAAATGAAATCGTCGTGAAAAAAAACTATTCACTCGTTTTTCAGAACACAGCGGAATTGAAAATATGGAATTAAAACGATTCCACTTTCACTTCGTAGTGGAATATAGAACCCAGGCCAATATAAAGATTTGTTTTTGTAGAGTTTGAGAACTTTTTTTTTAATTTTGAAGAGGTTTTGATTTTTTGAAGTAACAGCATACCGGATTTATCTAAAAATTGGCCAAAATTTTTTTTATCATTTTGTGTTTTACCTATGTATATAAAATAGAACCTTAGTTAAGAATTTTGAAAGTTTCCCGCCAACCGCAAACTGTTTTTTTATTTCAATAAAAAAACTGAAAAAGTTATTGTTTTTTGTAATTTAGATTTTAATAAATTTGAGTCCTTAGTATTTGAGTATCAGAGAAAATTTAATTTAATTTAACCATTATATATACACACAAAAAAATAAAAACTAATTTCAATCACGAAAACAGCCGATTCAATTATTTTTATTGCTGAATTTCCGCAAACAACAAAAAGTGACTCATTCAATAAAAAATTGATAGCTCTTTTATTAAATTATTTTCAATTAAATTTTAATGCATTTGATTATGACTTTTATTATAGGTGTGTACACATTTGGATTAAAAAGTGTTCAATATTGTATAACTTTATATTTCATATGTATATAAATTTGATTAAAACTCAATTGATTGGATTAAAATGTGATCCATATCATATAAAGGGAGTTTTTTATACAAGTATAGAACTTTGAAATTGAGTAAAACAAAGATGAATTTTTTAAATTGACATAAAATTTACTTTATTCGAAGGATAATCTTCTGGCATTATAATTTAAATATTACTTCTGGCATATGACTGCCACGGTTGGCTCGGACGTAGTCTAATCTGGAGGTCCACTTTTCGACGACTTTTTCCAACATTTGTTATCAATCGTTTCGGGCTTATCGGCGCAGACTAGCGACTTAACATATCCCCACAGAAAATAGTCCAGCGTCGTTAAATCGCACGATCTTGGCGGTTAATTCACTGGTCCGAAACGTGATACTTTGCGTTTACCAAACGTTTCCTTCAATAATTCAATTGTGGCACGAGCTGTGTGACATGTTGCTGCGTGTTATTGAAACCACTGCTCCTGCATATCACTGTTGTTCAGTTGATGAACGAAAAAGTCAGTAAGCATGGCTCTACAATGCGTTCATAAATTATAGCACATTTGCCAATCTCTAAATCATTGTTTTATAAAATTGCAACAGTTGATGCTATAATGATCATCTCTTTGTGGAACTTGTATCAATATATCCTCTTTCTAAAAATTAAGTAATATTACTCAAAACTCCCATTAATTAGAAATACCGTTATTAAAATCATTTACATTGCAAAACATTGCATATTAAAGCGTTCAAATTGTATAACACAAAAACGAAAAAGTCTTTGTTTAACAAAAATAAGCAATTAATACCTTTATTTATTTTACAAAAATATCAAAAATAATAAAAAATAACAATATCTTAATAATTTGTTATACCACCTTTCGCTTAAATGCAATCAAATATTCTATTTTTAATAGAACTTATTAATCTTTTCAGAAGATCTTGTTCCATACCTTCCCATTCTCTGAAAATTTAATTTTTTAGCTCATTCGCATTTATATGTTGACGATTGTCAGCATAAACACTCCTGGCGAGAATTCCCCATATGTTTTCGATAGGGTTCATATCTGTAGAGCAAGCAGGCCATTCCAAAACATCGACATCATTTGAGCTTAACCATTCATTTGTGAATTTGCTGGCATGGCAGGCTGCATTGTCTTGCTGGAAAATATATTTTTTATCTGTATTTGCATGTAAAAATGGCAACAAACTGCATTTTAGTAATTCGCAGTATTTTTCGCTGTTCATTTTAGTAAGGACGATTTGCAACTCCAAACAACATTCTTCAGTAAATGCACCACAAATCATAAAAGATAATTTTTTCAGATAAAAAAAAAAATTTAATTTAGATGGCCCTGACGGGAATTGTTGTTACTGGCGTGACCTACGAAAGGAACCCCAATGTTTCTCTCGTAGAAACTTTGTCGGCGGTTCAATTATGATTTGGGGTGCATTTACTGAAGAATGTTGTTTGGAGTCTATTCATGTTGAAATGCTAAACCAAACTAAACATAAATCCCTTGACAGCTGACAAATTGGCTGGCAGTTAAAAAAGTGTTGCCAATTTAAAGTTCTATACCTGTATAAAAAACAACCTTTACATGTTTTGCCATTTCTTGATTTTTAATCTATGGGCTTAAAAACAGCTTTTTCTTAAGATTTTTGAGCTTTAAATGCATTTTTTCTCAAAAGTTTTTATAGTTTTTCAACTTTTTGCAGTTTTGCTATTTTACGACGTTTTTTTTAATATTCTTTTGCACTAAACTAAATGGATTTTGCAATTTTTATCTTCTATGGTCATCACAAATCCCACAAATTTACAATGTTTTATTGCTAATACATGCTTCAAGTTGTAAGTCTTTCACTATTAAAATTTTTACAAACTTAAAGCGGGCGAAAAAAAAAATTAAATCGAAGTATTACGACTTTTTAGTCAATAAAAAGTTCTGCTAACATTTTTCTAATTTTAATAAAAAAATCTTATAACATTCTTCCTAAAATCTCTTCTTTTTTTTTTTTTTTATAATTTTTAAAAAATTGTCAAACGAGGGGGGGGGGGGGAACGGCCACCTCTGGCTACTGTCCTGATAACCAACAACATTTAACAATTGAAGGGCTTAGTGCAAAAACTTGATAAGATACAAAATTAAAATAATGAAATAATCGCCTTCAAAGTTTAAAAACAATGTAGAAAATAAGGCTTTAACTAAACCAGACTGTAAGCATACATAATAGGTGCTTAAGGAAGGCTCCCATCACATACCAGTTCATGGATGATAGAAATCCATCGGAAACTGCTTTTTTACAAAAAAAAAGTGTGGCTTATCAAGTTATTGCACAAAGATAAGTAAAGAAGTTCATAGTCTGAAAAATGGTAGCCAATTAGATGGTCTTTCTTGATACTTGATACTTGTAAAAAGTGCCAAAATGTGGCTTCTATTACATGACCTTCTTCGGAAGACTATAAGACAGTAAAAACCATTTTATTAAGTCAATGTGGCTTATCAAGTTTTTGCAGAAATTTTATTTAGAATTTTTTAATTTTGAAGAAATGATATCTGTATTTCAGGCATTTAGTGCTGTAGAAACTTGTAATAAATGCACTTCTTACAAGTATCTGTTGCTCAAAAATCCTGCAAAATAGCAACTATTTCCTCAAAATAAAAAAAATCTTAAAGAGAATTTCTGCAATTACTTGATAAGCCACGTGGATTTGAAAAAATTAGTTTCACTGTCTTATAGTCTTATTACACTTATTACAAGTATCTAGAATATAAAAGTCCAGAAAAACAGCGACTTTTTCGTAAAAATAAGAAAATCTTAAATAAAATTTCTGCAAAAACATGATAAGCCACATTGATTTTAAAGAAATGGTTTGCAATGACTTCTAGGCAGCTATTAAGCAAGATGTTGGAGCTATAAATGCTTGTAATAAGTGACAGTATGTGTCTTCTATTACATATCCGTCGGTGGAAGTCTAGAAGAGTGTAAAAACCATTTTATTACGTCAATGTGGCTTATCAAGTTTTTGCATAAATTTTATTTGGAATTTTTTAATTTTAAAGACTAGGTAGCTTTTTTGAAGGATTTTCATGATATAAATACTTGCTTTAAGTGCAAAGATGTGTCTTCTATTTCATGTCCATCGCTGGGAGACTAATAGACAGTAAAACCCATTTTGTTAAATTAATGTGGCTCATCAAGTTGTTTCAGAAATTTTATTTAGAATATTTTTATTTTAAAGAATAGATAGCTGATTGAACAGATTTTCGTGATAAATATACTGGTTGTAAGTGCAAAGATGTGGCTTCTTTCACATGTTCCTCGCTGGGAGACTAGAAGACAGTAAAAAACATTTTATTTAATTCATGTGGCATATCATGTTCTTGCGTAAAAAGATACTGAAATATAGTCGAATTGTAAAAAGTAACATTTGCTCTAGATCTGAAAGTATTTGGAATATAGCTTAAATCATTTAAGTGGATATTGATACCACGTTAGGTAATGCAATGATCACATAAAATCATTTTTTTGAAAACGTGTGGCTTATCATGTTTTTGCACTAAGCCCTTCAATTATTAAATCCATTTTTTATGGTTGTTACAAAAAAAAAAACCATTTATGTATGACCCCCCTTAGTTTATTTCTTATGGTCAAACAACAATTATTATAATTTTTTTGCAACATTTTCTTCAACGAAAAAATCGGATAAATATACGTACTATAAAATTTCCCTTAATGTGCATTTATTTATAACCCAGGAACATTTTATCAAGGTATACTCGATTGTAAATGTTCTACTCTAAAGAGCAAAAAAAAAAAAACATAAAATAATCTCATAACATAATCATAAATTTATTTTCAAACATAGACTTTAAACACACATAAATAGTAAAATAACTTATTGAAACCTATGCCGGTCTGTATAATAAAACTATCCACATATAACAACCTAAAGAGGAATTATAATGTACAATATTTACCTCAGGATTTTTTGCATAGAAAAGAAAAATCCAACAACTACAACAAATATCCTATAGTTCTACTTATCAAACTGTAACGATCTTCTTCTATGTCAAAATTTAGGTCAACGACTTTATATAGAAAACTTTACAGATTTTTTTTTCTACCATTTTTGCGAAACTCATAAAAATAAACAATGTACACTCGATGAAAAATGTTGGATAAATGTTTGGAAATGAAATTAACATTAATGAAAATTATTAAGATTTTATTTTCAATATAACCTAATCATTAACTGTATAAATCAGGGCAGACGAAACTATGGTACGCGGCGTCATTTTAGGCGTCACGCGGAGTTTCTTAATTATTTGAAAAAAAAAAAAAAAAATTTATTGGGAAACCAGCAACAATTCTGCTGAAGTGATTATTAGAGTTTTAAATATTTGTTATCGATGCAAAAAGGTAAACTTTGAATTGATTATGGTGAAATTTTTCTATAAAGATTGTAAATCACCTTTTAAAATGTTTAAAAAAGGGTCAAAAACTAGTCTTTTTCTTACAAAATTACGATTAATAAACAAAAATTCGTTTTTAAATAATTACGATACTACAAGATTTAATGTTGAAAAAATGCAAATAATATGGCTTTTGCAGGACATTTATACTCTAGACACTTGCAATAATTGACTAAGCAAGACTTCCATCAAATATTAATCAATGGATGTCTAGAAAACAGCGAAAATTCATAAAACAACAAATGTGGCTTATCATGTTTTTACAATAAGCTCTTCAATTGTATTTAAGAAAATACTAATTGAATTTATTAATTGTTTTTCAGAAACCATAAATTGTATTTCACATTTAACAATTGTATTTCAGAAACTATCTATTGCATTTGAAAAATTATCAATTGTTTTTTCCGGAAGATTTCAGAAAAATTCAATTGTATTTTAAAACATATCAATTGTGTTTCAGAATTTAGTAATTGTATTTAATAAGTTCTCAATTATTTTTCAAAAATTATTCATAGCTGTTCAAAATTTATGAATTGTATATCAAAGCTAAAAATATATTCTAAATATATTATAGGATGGGTTATTTATAATCTCTGAGATGAAATTAATAACAAAAAACTTTTGATTATTTCTGAAGATTATTTATCAATTTTAAACTATTTACAATTGATAGTTTCTGATAACTGAAATACAATTAATATTTTCTGAAACACAATTAATATTTTCTGAAATATAATTTATAGTTTTTGTATTGTTGATTTATAAATTGTAGGTGAGATGTTATATTCGTTCGGCTAAATATCATTAAATTATTTCTAAATTAAAAGAAAAATTCTAATTTTATTTGTGATAATTAACCTTGAATAATAGAGAAAACGCTGAAAAAGTTATTAGACACCAGCATGAATGTACATTTTCTGCTCAGCTACGACCTTCATCAACATTCTTCGTGCCAAGTATATTATTTTCAGCAAAATTTTTTGCTGAAATTGTGTTTTTAGATAACATTTTATTTATACTTATTCAGCACTTCATTTATACTTATTCAGCACTAATGTTTTACTAATATTTTACTAATGTCTTACTAAGTTAGTTTGCTAAAAAAAATAAATTTGCTTATAGCACATTAATAGTATGGACAACAACCAGATTGAATTACATGCAGTATGAAGTAGATGTCGCGGCATATGAAGACGTAGTAGAGACAAGAAAAATTATACTAAAAAGAAAAACTCTTGTTAGACATATAAAGAAATAAACCAACCGAGTACCAACGTTCATATACAATCATATCTTATTTAATATAATATTATATAAAAACATATAGCTTAATATGGATATATGTGAGGCGCATATTATCGCATATAATTTTATTTTGGATTTAGTTTTTCTAAAATTTTTGACATGGTTCAATATATATTAATATCTAAATATATATTGATTGATATTACCGTAGATGTGGCATATATTAATATATATAGTATATATATGATTTCGTATATCGCTAAATAAAATTTTATGTCATTTCACCGCAAAATTTTATCATTGTTTGATTAAAACTATCATTAGTTTCCGACCGAATATTCGGTTTCGGAGTTCGGCCAAGTTCGGCGTTCCGACAAATTTTGGTCGTACAGCGAGTATTTGCAAAAATTGAGTTCATTTTCAGATAAAATTCTGAAATTTTGAGAACAAACACAAGAATTTGTATTAAATTCGTTATATATTTTAGTAAAAATAAAAAAGTTCAGGCATTCCCATTTTTTTTCAAAGCACGTCATTAAAATAACAGAACTCAGTATTTCATATTTTTGAAAACAAAATTTTAATTTAGCTTTTTTTGTGATTTTCTCTTGCTTAAGTATTTTTTGTTTTACTTTAAACAAATTTCATAGCCACGGCTTCGGACGAACATATAAAATTTGACCGAAGTTCGGCTACGGTAAGTAGTTTTTAATAACTTTTAGTTTTTTTTAATAACTTTAGTTTAATAACTTTTAGTTTTAGTTTTGTTAAGCTTAACAAGTAGTTTCTGAAAACAACTCGTTTTTTTCTAGTATAAATGGAGTATGAATTATTTTTAAAAGAATCACAAAAAAAATTTACGATTTTTAGCAAATAAATTAATCAAAGTATAATTTTTCTACACAGTTTTTGAGATTTGTTTAGTCTACTAATATTTAGCGAAAATTTTATTAACTTTTAGCAAGGATTTTTTAATATTTAATCAACTAAGTGTTAGCAAAACTTTTGCCGAATCTACTTATTTTGCCAACATTAGCAATTTTCCAGCAAGCACCCTCCTGTCTAAAATTTTTCTCACTAAATGAGAACTAATATATGAGCTCGAAGTTAATGATTGTCACCATTGATCAAAAATAAATTGAAAACTTGTTTGTTATGTGCAAGGTCTACCTTTACAATTTGTTTTTGTTTTTAAACAAAACAAACGTGAAAATAAAAAAAGAGAAAAAACAAAAACCGTGTATTGAATATCTACCAAAGGTAGACCTTGCACATAACAAACAAGTTTTCAATTTATTTTTGATCAATGGTGATAATCTTTAACATCGAGCTCATATATTATAAATTCTCATTTAGTGAGAAAAATAATTTATATGAATGTTTGATGTTTTGCATGGGATTGTCACTTCTTTCAAAACGTGTTCTGATGATGGGAACCTAGAAAATTCCCGAAATAAATCTATCAACACATTCCAGAAAGTGGTCAATTATTAAATTTGAAAACAAAAACTCTATAGATAATTTGTTAGGACAAAATCCTAATAAAGAAATATAGAGTATGGCCTCGAACTTGCATAATTTTCATTTTCATTGCACAATTAAAGGTCGAAAAAATATAACTTTTATTTTTAATAAAAATTATATCAAACTTGTAGTTTTATTAGTTTTTATATACATCGAGATTATTTTTTTGTCATTTTTAATTTATAAAGAGCTTCCGTTATATATATTCTTCAAGCTTCAACGTTTTGATACTAATACCCAGTGTTTTCTTTTTTCCAAATTTCATAAAAATCATAAATTTCATAAATTAATAGATTTTTGCAAAATTGCCATTCCAATGTATCCAAACATTTTAGAAAAACTTTTAGTTTTCCATGAGTGTATCGACATAAAATATTAGAGTACTAGTTAGTATGAACAAGCAATTCCTCATTATATCATGTGGAAAAACTGTAATAAACTCAATCGTATGAAATCCTCTTAGAAAAACTATTATGTGAGAACAAATTTTGAACCGAACGAATGAAATAAAAATCCTTCACTTGAAAATGCAGTTACGTTTAAAGCACTTGACACCTAGACATGATGAACGAACATAAATAAATATACACAAAAATGCACCACGGTTTTTTCTTCTTCTCAATGTTTTATGTAGAAAAAACCTTTTTCTGGAAAATTCGAATAACAAACACACTTTTTATTTGTTCACAAGGTTTATTTAGCAAAAGCAAATAAATAATCAAAAAAATGTTCGGAAAAACATAAAAGATGAAAAAAAAGGAAAATAAAAAATTAATAATGACAACAAATGCTTAATAAATATAGGGATGAAAAGGGTGAAAAGGGTAACTTGGTACAAATTTGCTTTAACATGGTACTATTTTAGGATTTGGTTGCAGAGAGTAGTGTTTTAGTATCTTCCCAAGTAAAAATAATTGATATGGGGCATTATCACATTATCTTAAATTACCCGGTTAAAAATTAACATATATTTATCCACTTATTTACAAGTATGAACTCAATTATACTCATATATGAAGGCATTTAAGTTCACACATGTTCATATTCTACCATATATGATCCATATACGCTCATAAGTGTCCATATGCGTCGATAATAGACACATAATGTATGGACATGTATGAAACGGCATATAAATATTACCTCAAGTTTCGTTAATGCACAAATATGAACACATATGGTTCCTCATATGAACTTATATGATTCATTAATGAACACATAGAGACAAGTTTAGCTATTTGCCAACTGAAATTCAGTTACAACGACTCAAAATCGTTTATAACATATTTTATTCGTTTGATACAACTGAACATTAGTTTTCACAACAAAGCTCGGTTAATTCAACCGAATTTTAGTTGCAACACCCAAAAGATTCAGAAATCCAATGTAAATATCGTTGCACTAACTGAATTTATAAGTTGGATCCATTAAACTACACTTTTCAATTCGGTTGGCACTTTATTTCTCTGTGTGCATGTTTGGATGCATATGGGCATCTATGAACCATATGTACTCGTATATGTCTCGCTTCAACACGGTATATATAAATTAAATATGCTATGAGATAAAATTTGATCCGAAAAATGAGAACATATAATTGTATCTAAAATACATCAAATTGTATCAAATTCAATACAATTGTATGGAATTACATCTAATTATATGCAATTAAATACAATTTTGTACAATTTGATGTATATTAGATACAATTTCATCCGAATTTTGTCACCATACAAACTTTTGTGAATCGTATATTATTGCATCGAATTATATATAATTCGATATTATTAGATACAAGTTGATACAAACTGTTCCTAGTTTATCTCCACAATTATATCAAATTATATATAATTTCATAAAAAAATATATATATTGACTAATATTTTTTTTTACAGAACTTTTACAATTTAACTTCGAACAGGCTTATTTGGTAGAAAAATTAGATTTCCTCAGATTTCTTCGCTATTAAAATGCATAAATCTTTTTTTTTTAGTCTGGATCAAAAAAGAGGTATGGTGTGAAAGACGCTCAATTTATTATTAATTTTCATTAAAAGTACAAATCTCCCTGGTAAACAAAAATCAAAATTTGTAAGTTATCTAACTCAGAAATCTCAACTCCGGAATTATATAATTATGTCTAAAATAACTTAGAAAATATTTTTATTATGGATCCACATACAATTGAATGTGGTTTGTAGTGGACCATATATAATTAATTGTCTAGTAATTAAATTAAAGACAAAGTAAAGTATTTAAATTCAATAAACATTAAATGTGTATTTGTAAACTAAATCTATATAGTGATTATTAATGTAGTGTGGCCAAATTAAAAACAAATACACTTTCAGATAGGCAGACTAAAGCAAAAAACAAGGACATACAACATAGGTAATTATTTATGTTTCCTTTTCTTATTGTAAAAAAGGGTTGTATATTTAGACAACCATTGATAATTTTTAGAATTTTTTTAGTTCACTAATATTTAGAAAAAAATTGTATTAACGTTCAGCAAGGATTTTTTAATTTTTACTTAAATAGATGTTAGCAAAACTTTTGCTAAATCTAATAATTGTGTAGCTAAAAATCTGATCGCTGATTTTCAGCAAAAGATTTTTCTGACATTAGCAATTTTTTGCAAGTACCCTCCCGTCTAAAATTTTGCTAACTCATCAAAATTTTTTGCACACTTTATTAAGTTTTTTTTAAGTATATTTACTACCCACGTTCATATAGATGCATTAATGGATTTAAGCAGCTTTACAAATCCATTATTAAATTCAAATTTCGAGGGAAATTTTAAACTGCAGATTGGTATTTAGGTATTATGTTGGTTTCGAAAATCAAATGCAAATTGGGTATAAAATTAGAGATATTGTGAATATCAATTCAGTGGAGATAAAATATATTGAAAGCTTCTAAGTTTCAAACCCATTTAAGCCTCATTAAAAGTCAATTGTGAAAATATGTTTATTTAGCAAAATTTTTCTACTTTTCTCGCCTCTATAACATATCCAAACTATACCATCGATTCAGTTTTCCGCCTCAGGATACTTCCCTTGTAAGAAGTAAAGGATTTCTAATCATTATTATATTTCTATGAATGCTCTTAAAACTATATCTTTACAAGCTCATAAAAATCGAAACATTTCACATTTCAGCTTGTAAATTCGGTTGGCACAACTGAATTCGGTTGGTTCAACCGAATTGGGGGTTGGACAGCCGAATTCGATTGGTGAAACCTAATTGGGGGTTGGACAGCCGAATTCGGTTGTGACAACTGAATTCGATTGGTACAACTGATTTTACGAGGTTGTCACAACCGAATTTGTTATGTGAATGTACCAGTTCGAAGTTTAGTTTTAGTTTCGATTTAACGAACCATCGGTTTAACGAATTCGGGATTTAACGAACTCATAAAAATTTTGAATTCAGTACCTTATATTACGAACACCGTAACTTTGTACCGTAATTTTGTACTTGATATAACGAACAAATACAAAATTAGAGTCTTAAGTATAGAATGAGATGCAAATACAAAGATTTCCGCAAACAATATGCAAAAGCAATAGACATATAGAGAAAGGGGATTCTCCAAAAAAATTTTAGAGTTGTTATTTCCATAGTTTTTGATTAAACAAACTTTGTCATAAATAGTACTCGGTTTAACGAATTTTTCAATTTAACGAACAGGGCTGACATTATATAGTTCGTTAAATCGAAAAACAACTGTAATTGTGTTGTTTGTGTTTTTTATTACACACTCACGGTTTTGGTACTTTTGATTAAAAGTATTCACAAAAGTACTTCTAGTACCATATAAATCATCCTTGTGTTGTGTTAATTTTATTTTTTTGGTTCTCCTGTAACCGGAGGGCAATTGAAAGTCATGCATTTTCATAAATGATTCAAATGGTTGGTTGGATGGTTAGTTGATCCGTCCATTTGGTTTTGTTTTTTGTCTCTTGTAAGTGTGTATGTATGCCAGAATCAAATTAATGTGTTTAACAATGAAATGTGAAATGTAAAAAGGGTGATAATCACCCGAAATGGAGAAAAAAAAAGTATTAAACATAAACCGAAACGAAGACTGTGAAAAATGCAAAGAAAACAGGACAATACTACCATGTGATGCAATGCTCTGCAATAAGGGACCTTTTTATGTGTTTTTTTACTGTTTCCCAACTCTTCTTTCACTTATTCGTTATGAATGCAATGCAACAACAACACAACAACAATACACAATTGAGAAAGTACAAGTTTTGTCTGACAAACTATATGGCATACCATGACATGTTGGTATTGGCTTGATGATAATTACGATGACGTTGAAAATGATGACAATGATAAAGCACATCGTATTGTTGGATAGATATTGAACAACAGTAACAACAACAACAAAAATAATGAAAATACATAACAACAAACATAAGACTCGGGGTAATATCTGGTGTTAAGAAATGAAAAACTGTCAAGAAAAGTGTGTGTGTGTGTATGTGAGGAAAAGGCTATCTATCGATTATGAAAAAATCGAAAGACTTCGTGACGGATAGACAGAGCGACAGATAGAATATTATCCATCCTTAGGTCAGTTATAAAGAGTTTCTGATTATATACAAACTTCAATTAGAGTGACATATAATACAGCAGTGTAAAGAAAGATAGTACACACAGAAAAATTGTTGGTTGGAATTTGGTCGAAACCATTCAAATTTATTTGATGGACGGTTTAATACAGAAGAATTGGTACCATCTATCAAAATTTTTAAAAAATTGTCGATAATCAGAAGTGGTTACTGCAAATACGGTGTTCGCATTCAAATATGCCACTTAATTAGAGGTTCAGTAGTACAAACCGAATTTTGGATTGCATTGTTTATAGAAGCAACTAATGATTGGCATTGGTAAACGAATTTGAGACAATGTTTGTTACCTAACAAAATATTTAAATTCAAATTTAGCACTCAACATTTACAAGTATTTGTGGTGTATTGGGCAGAGAGTTAGCCTTGTACTCCAAACTTCCGATTCCAAATCTCGGAAAAGACAAACACATAAAGTTTTTTTTTTTATTCAAATAAAATATTCAAATGTTTAAATAGCAAATAAGGCAATGAAAATTAAAGGAGATTGTGGTGCAATCAGTAGGACTATTAACCTGAAAGACACGATTCAATACCAGAAAAATTTAAAAAAAATTTTAATTTCAATAACATTTTGTGGAACGTAATAATATTTATTTGGAATGCTAATATTCAGGCTACTAAATATTAGCTTACACGACTAAAAATATAATTTAACATTACACTCAAAAAAAAATTAGTAAATTCAGCAAAAAAATGTTGCTGAGTCAGCAAAATTTTGGTCAGGATTATGGAAAATTGCTAATATCAGCAAAATCGTTTACTGAAAGTCAGCGTGATGACTTTTAGCAACAAAATTAGTAGATTCAGCTAAAGTTTTGCTAGTACTTAGTAAATAAAATTTTTGCTGAATATTAGTAGACTGAAAAAAACTCAAAAAATTTGTAGAAAAATTGTACTTTAGTTAATTTATTCGCTGAAAATAATAAAACATATTTTTGTGATACTTTAAAAGTAATTTACAATATTTTACAAAAAAAAAAATTTATATTCCCACATTGACGACATGAGTTAATGTAATATCTAAAAAATAGAAATAATTACATATATATAAAAGAAACATTTTTTTCAACTACTTACATCTGCATTGCCTCTAATAATTATAGAAACGAAAAGAACAAATACTAAAATATGACATAAACAACCTTTTTTTTTGTAATAAGAAAAAGGAAACATAAAAATCTACCTAAGATGTATGTGTTTGTCTTTCGCTTTAGTTGGTCTACCTGTCTGTATATTTGTTTGCAATTTTACCACACTAGTTTAGAAATACACATTTAATTTTATTAAAGTTGAATATATTATTTTGTCTTTCATTGAATTACTTTCACAAGCTGGTGACAACACAAAATTTAAGTTGTTTTAATCCGCAAATTTGTTTTATGTATGAAAAACAGATACAAAAATCTTCCATGGTCGATTTTGTTATATGTCTTACAAGAGTTGTACTTTTTAGTATCATTTTCCTACTCTCTCCTACAACCTGACATGCCGCAACATCTACTTCATTCTGCGTATATTTTTCAATCTGATTGTCGTCCACACTATTAATGTGCTTATCAGCATATTTTTTTTTGCAAAATAAATTAGTAAAACATTAGTATAATATTAGTAAAACATTAATTCAAAACAGTTACATAAGTGCTGAATAAGTATCACTAAAAATTTAGCCGAAAACATAATTTTAGCGAAAATGTTGTTAAAAAAATAATATATCTGATTTATAAGACGTTTCACTAACTTTTCTACTAACTTATTTTTTTTGTACTATAGCTGTCGTAACCCCCTGAACTGCGACTGTTTTCTGGGTTGACATACACAATTAACACTACATGACAGCAACTATCAGTTCTATAGTATATTTCGGATCTACTGACTTTAATGGCGTACCTTATTTTTAGATGTATGGTACAGTTTTTCCGCAAAATTACTTTAAAACTTGGCGCATCTTCATGACTAAGTACTAATATTTATGATTTATATTTGATTTCCAAAGCTTAAAATTAAACCCGCTGTTAAGCAATATCTTCTAATTTTACGGTTTTCGCTAATTTGATACCAATAAAATTTTTATGCAGTAGAAAAAGTCATTTAAGAAGAGGCATATCAGTGAGAAAAATGTTATTTTCTCTAGACTTTTTTAATACAAAATTCGTGGTTAGTCAAAAATTTTAAATGGCAGCATTTGGCGTACTTATGGCCTATGTAAAATACCTCGCCGTGAATTCCGGTTAGAGGATTAAAAGTTGATTTTTCTACTTTTTTTTCCAAGTAACAGTCGATTAATCAACTTTTTGTATGAAAACTTCTAATTTCCGAAAAAACTTATGAGTTCGATTGTTTTGGGTTAATTCACATATTAACGCTTTATAATTTTTAGAGAAAAACGTTTATTCTTCTTTTTAACCTCAACATTTCTAAAATTAAATTTTTCAAATGCATATTAATTAAAAAAATTAATTGCGATTGTCTATATAACGTTAATATAACACTGTACACCTCAAAAAAAAAAAGTTTGTGAAGTCAGCAAAAAATTTTGCTGAGTCAGCAAAATTTTAGTCAGGAGGGTGCTTGCAAGAAAATTGCTAATGTCAGCAAAATCTTTTGCTGAAAATCAGCGAGCTGATTTTTAGCAACAAAATTAGTAGATTCAGCAAAAGTTTTGCTAACACTTAGTAGATTAGAAATAAAAAAGCCTTGCTAAAAATTAATAAATTTGTTGCTGAATTTTAGTAGACTGAAAAAAAACGCAAAAAATTTGTAGAAAAATTGTAATTTAGTTAATTTATGAAAATCATAAAATATATTTTTGTGATTCTTTTAAAAATAACTTACAATAATTACGAAATATAAAAATTTTCATTTTCCCACTTTGACAACATGAATAAGTTTAATATCTGAAAATATATAGAAATAAATATATATAACATAACAAAATTTTCTTTCAACTACTTACATCAATGGTTGTCTAAAAACGCAACTGCCGAAGATAATTATAAAAACGAAACGAAAAAATAACAAAAACAAACGAAACTAAAAAAACAACCCTTTTTTGCAATACGAAAAAGGAACCATAAAAATCTACCTAAGATGTGTGTCTTTGTCTTTCGCTTTACTCTGTATACATGTCTGTATATGTTTGTTTGCAATTTGACCACACTAGATTATTAATCTATAAACATTTAGTTTAGAAATACATATTACATATAAATTATTTATTTTGTCTTTTATTTAATTAATAGACAATTATTTTCACAAGCCGGTGACAACGCAAAATTTAAGTTGTTTAAATCCTCAATTTTGTTTTATGTATGAAAAACAGATACAAAAGTCTTCCATGGTTGATTTTTTATATGTCTTTTTAGAGTTGTACTTTTTACTATCATTTTCCTCTTCTCTACTACATCTTGACATGCCGCGACATCTGCTTCATTCTGCGTATATCTTCAATCTGGTTGTCGTCCACACTATTAAAGTGCTTATCAGCACAATTTGTTTTTGGCAAAATTAATTAGTAAACCAGTATAATATTAGTAAAGCATTAGTATAAAACAGTTAAGTGCTAAATAAGTATAACAAAAATTTAGCTGAAAACATGATTTTAGCAAAAAAATTTTGCTAAAAAATGGTATACCTGATTTACAAGACGTTTTACTAACTTTTCTACCAACTTATTTTTTGAGTGTACTCTTTGGCAGTTTTTCACAAAAACTTAAATTTTAATATCAACGAAGAAATAAGTTTCAATTTAAATCTGCCCATATTTAAGATTTATATCACTTTTTGGTTTTATGTCATATTTAAACGATTTTGTTCTCCACTAAAACTTAATTTAATTTTAAGCCATAACTATATGAGAAAGAAAACAAAATATCGAAAAGTCGAAAGCAAAAGTCGACTTTTTCATCAGAAGAAAGTCTACTTTTAGACTTTTTCGTCAAAAGAAAGTCGACTTCCAAAAAGTTTAAAAAGTCGATTTGTTGAACTTAGAGTTTATGAATTGTTATCAGTATTTTAGGGTTAGTGTTAGCCAACCATGTTTGAAATCTTTTTTTTTTTTTTTTGTTTCATATTCGCTTTTACTCTGTACTATAAACATTTGTTTGAAAACTGACAATTAAGAAACAATATATTCCTTTATCTAATACTTAAGGGATTTTATATATGTATATGCAGCTAGTTAGATTGAAGTTAGTTTTGAAACAGGTCCATTGTAATGTTTTTTTTTTTTTTGTTGAAATAAAGAAATTGAAATTTAGACATAATATGAAAAAAAAAAACAATTTTTTTTGTTTCGACATCAAAACAAAATAAACCGACTTTCATTTAATCTACCAAAAATAGCCTTTTAACATCCATTAACGAAAATGTTAGTTCAAACCACAAAAACCTTAAGAAAATATAACACAGGATGAGAGTTTTTGAAACAAAAACTTGACCATGTTAACTATGCAGGCATGAATCATTTAATCCGCCACAAAAGGTCACAATATAAACGCCGATTGCTTAAATAGAAATAGTAAAGATCAGGTGTAGACATAGAGTGGGGTAGAGTCCATATCGATTATAATTTCTAACAAGGAGAGTTTCCAGATGGGTTCTCTCCAATCTCACTTTCAGAGGATGGCTCAAAAATTACCCCATTTTTTTAATTTTTATGGTTTATTTCGCATCGTTTCAAAGAAAGTTTAGATTATTATTATTTACAAGATTTACAATCATAATAAATTATGAAGATAAATATAATTTACATAGGCACTAACATCTGTGGTTTTTGGCCTAGAAAGTTTAGATAAATAGTGCACGACATGTAACGTGACCAACTGTTTTTAATCAAAAAGCGGAACTCGGCAGACGAAAAACAACATTTTGGTACAAAAAGCGATATATTTAATTTTTGTTTCTAAAATACGAATTTTATCAAATTTGTTATTTGTTAGTTAAATTTGTTTGAAAATCTGTGAAATACAACTTACATTATTGCGACTAAAAGTAATAATATGAATATTAGGGTGGGGCGATTTGTATGGAAGGAAAATCTTAATGGGCGCTTCCCGTTTCTGATTCTTGGGATTGTACTGAGCAAAAAAGTCCACTAGACCATACGTCTACGGTGAAAATCGAGCTTCCATATTTTGATTTTACGGCAAAAAATTCAAATTAAAAATTAACCCCTTAAACCCCACCCACAAATATGATGATGCATTAATCTGCTAGAGAATCTTCCAAAGAAGAGATTGGTACCATAATCTTGGATAAGCTCCCCCTACTTCCTTAGATATGTCCATCCCACACATTGCTACTTTCACAAAATACGTCTAAAAAGTCAAAATCTGGAAGCTCGATTTTCACCGTAGACGTCTGGTCTAGTGGACTTTTTTGCTCAGTACAATCACAAGAATCAGAAACGCGAAGCGCCCATTAATATGTTCAAATCGCCCCACCCTAATGAATATACATTATTTATTCTACATAAAATTCTACAGATATTAGCTTTTTGTTGTTAACATTTTCGACATATAATATAATATAATTATTTTATTTTTTTTTTACCGCTCCACGTGCTAGCTCTTCAGAAACAGTTAAATGACTAATTATTTTTTATTTCATACTCAAAAACACCAAACACAATCGGAATCACTCGGGAAAATTTTTACAGATCGTTTGAAATCCACTATATGTAACTTTCTGCATTACAACCTGCATCCTAGTAAGGGATTAACGTAAGCTGCTTTCAACCTGCATCCTTGTTAGGGAAAATAGTAAGCTCAAAATTTTTGTTTGTTTATTTTATACGAAATTTATTCGTTATGCATAAATACAAAATAAATTACTAAAGAAACTAAACAGTTACAGTGGCATGCATAAAGTTTTAACCAGTATTATTAAACGCTTTTAAGCTGTTTTATGGCAAAAACATCATGCAAATTCAAACAAAAAGCAAAACATATTCGACATTCGAATACTTTTGGTACACACAAAATATTTTTTTCGTAAAGACTACTGAATATACACATTAAGTTAACTGAAAATCAGTTAAAAACAGGACTACTTACTTTTCGTCTAAAACAATTGTATTTTTTTAGTTTATTTTCAACTGTTGAAAAATGAATTGACAAAATCGTTAAAAACAATGGATTGTTTTCGTTTATTTCAATGCTCAATATAATACAACAACTGTTTGTTTTTAAGTAGAAAATATTAACTGAATATTTTAACTACTACGGAAAGTCCGGTTTTTTGTATATTTTGTTTATTGAATAACAGACAGAAAGTTAAAAAATATATTTCTTTGGCACTTTACCATTAAAACAACATTACCGATTAAACTTTTAAATAACTGTTGTTTTTTATGGAAAAAGTTCTTGTGAGTGTATAAGTAGTATTAAAATTTCTTAAAATCATAATTTCTCAACTAATATTTAAAAATTGTTTTATTTTTGCATATTTCGGTTTATAATAAAATATGTTTTTCTAAAAACTACGATTACCGAGTGAATCGCTTGCTAAGTTTACGAATCACTAACAATGTTCTGAAATAAAATAAGGGTGTTGCCAGAATAAAACGAAAATTTAACAAACAATTATTTTACGATTATGCATGACAATTTTCAATAATGGGTAGATAGTTATAATGTGTACTGTAACAATTCCATACTCTAACACAAAATTAAGAATTATTTATGTATACCACCCTTAAGTTATATTGAAAATATCTCCGATGAAATTGTTAATGTATATTGGAAATTTAGAAGTATAAACTTGAACCCTAATTTTTAATTAACAATCAATATAAAAGTACCATAAAAAAATTTAAGTTTTGAATTTTGCAAATTTTAGTGCAATTAATTGAAATATAGATTTTTCCATTTCATCAAAAAGCGTGTATTTAAAAGCCCTCCAAACTAATGTTTCCACTTTTTTTTTTTATTAATAAAGTGATTTTTTGCAAAAAAAAAAAAAAATAGTGCTTTGAAAGCACTTTGAAAACGCTTTACAATAATGTTTTAACAATGTTTTTTTCAAATAATCAAATATATACTTTTGTAAAAAGTACGACATTTTTGATATGTCGTAGTGGAACTTTTTTTTTCATCATGCCAAGAGCTATCGAAAAATCGATGTCACAATATCGACAAATTTTTGTCCTTACTAATGGGCCTACCCTAATGACTATATACAAACTCTTTTCGTCGGGCTCTTAAAAATTGTTGTGTCTTTAAAGACACATTGGTAAAAATGAGTTAAGCTACAAATTATGCATATTAATTTAAATTTTATTTAATATGATGTTTCGTCTTTTAAGCGACTTTTTCCGTACAAATAATTATGAATTCCGTTAATTTCATACAGAGAGTCTCCCTATGGGTTCTCTCGGATCTTAATGAAATTCGGATATGTGAAATGCCAAAATTTTACTCTGTATGCATATAACTCACGTAGTAGTGTCATGAATATAAAAAAGTCCTTAAAATTATATCATTCTATCCTTACCCTTCCAGAATATCAAATATTTAAACGCTACTGCATCCAGACACTAGTATTTATATGTTAACTATATACAGCCACACTGTTGACTGGTCATTCCAAATACTCTTACTTAAGTAGGGAATTACATGTACACAAAAGTGACCTTATGAATACCTTAGATAGTGGTTACTTAAACAAGACTCCCAATAGTACAACTCAATGCACATAGATATGCAATGCTGCAAACCTCCATTGTCCAGAGTATGGTAGTTTTGTTTGACCAAACCACAACATGTAATAAACATACCACAGGTTGTCATGTGACAACTTAGGGAGAGATATAGTTAAAAGTACGAAACTTATTTCACAATGCCCTGCTTAATGCAGTCAGTCAATTGAAAAAGGGTAAGATGAAGAACTTTAAAGAATCATTTCTATCTATGAATTGGAAATTGCAATGGACTATGATGTTGATGATAAGTTATGTATGGTATATGAAGGTAATGAAATTGATTGCTACCTGTTTATTCTTTTCAAATCATATAATCTAAGTCCTACTGAGTTATGTTCTCCACTTTTGCAAACCATTCATCCTGATACAGATGCATGCTACATGGTTAAAAGTATAACGCAACATTCCCTTGTGGTTACCCTTTTGCCTCATGTATAACATATTCCCACAGTAATACCATTCATGCTTATATGCATTTAGAAAACTGCGTTTAGAATTTATTTGTTAGGGTGGCATTTATTACGGTATATAAAAATAAAAAATAAATATTAAGCACGAAAAATGTAGCGCAGTTGCTCATTTCTAATCAGATTATTTGCTGGTCTTCTGAGCTGTTTGGTATTGAAAATTAGCTTAATCGGTCCAGCGGTCCAGTTGTTAGTGAAAATGTTAAGGTACGAGTACCTATGGTGTTCCCATAGCACTTAACCCCACCGAAGTAAAATAATGAATCAGGGATATGAACCAATAAGTTTCAATAACTTCTCCAACTCTACGTCAGATGGCGAGCAACAACTGTTCTAAGACTTATCATTTCGCTCATTACAGTGTTGCCATGCATGAAGTCCTTCATCTTTCCGCACCTTTCATCTCTCCACTATCCCCTTTCCGAAGCAAGCAATACATTAATTAATAGCAAGAATATCCTGAGTATTAATTCTCTTAAAAAAAAAAAATTTTTGAGAACAATTTCATATTAGCGTCAGGTGAATAATATATTTTTCGTATGTTTTTCACCAGACCCTTAAAACGGAGTATAAAAAATACATCTGTTTTAAGCTGCCCAATCTCACTTTTAACGGTTAAAAAATGACCGAAATTTACGAAAACTAAATTTTTTAAAGTACTAAAAAATAAACAAAACTTATGGTACACAAATTGTGTAGAGTGACCACATTTTTGAATTATTTTAAATATATGGGGAAAAAGCTCGTCGGAAAAAGTCGCATGAAAACCGAACGATTACAAATATCGGAAAAAGCTCAGAGACCCGCTCGATTAAATCAAATAGAAATTTCTATGAATACTTTTAGCTTAATCCAACTACACTCTGGGAACTTTTGCTTTAAAAATATATGTATAGTTGCTTGTATCGTAATACAGTTTCTTTATTTTTAATGTAAATGTCAGTCATTTGTAGAAAAAATTAATTTTTTACTAACCTTGTAGTTTATTTAAAAAAACAAACCACATCAAATGACTGTTTTATGATTTTAAATTATTTTTTTACAGTTGTTTTTTATTATTTAAAAAAATAAAAAAAATAAATGTTTGTTTATTTTTTACTACATATCTGATTAATTTTTACTACAATTGTTAGTAATTTTTTGAACGGTAAAAACAAATGACAAATGTTAGTTGAATTTAATGAAATGTTAGTCGTCCTTTCTTCAAGTGAAATTTCATTTATTTTTGACTACAATTGCTGTCGTCTTTACCTACATAATATCCTTAGTGTGTGTTCAGAAAAATAAATGGCTGTCGGTCTTACATTTTAACCCTCTAGGGACGCAGTTGTGGGGTTTTTTGTGGATTCTTACCCTTTTGCCCACCCTTTGAGCAGACATTTGCAACCATCCCACCTCCACCATTTTTTGTCTCATGAATTTGGGGTTCTAACGTATCCAAATCTTGTAACTGATTACCTCCATACAACACTATAACACCCATATTGCTGCGTAGCTCCAAATATTAATCTAAAACTAATTCGAAATTTTACTTTAAAAAATTTAAACTACTGCTTTTTTTTTTTTTTTAAAGGTTATTAAAGAAATAAATTAATTCGATTGTTTAATATTTATCGGGACACTATAGTGTACACTAAAAAAAATCAGTAAAGTCAGCCAGAATGCTTGTAGTGTCAGAAATTTATTAGTTGGAATGGTGGAAAATTGCTAATATCAGAAAAAGCGGATTGCGGAAAATCAATGAGCTGATTTTTAGAAAATAAATTCGTAATACGTCTTTATAGACGGGGTTAGATATTTTAAATGTAAAATATTTATTCACTATTGTATGGGCTAATTTACTGATTGCTCATACTTTTGAACAAAACAGTGTCTTAGAAAATTCTTACGAGGATGGACAAAACGAGGAAAATAAATGTTTGTTTATTTTTTACTAACATATGTTATGTGAAATGTTAGTCGCTCTTTCTTAACTGAAATTTCATTTGTTTTTGACTACATTCGCTGTCGTCTTTTCCTACATAATATCGTTAGTGTAGCATAATATAGAGAAAATTAAAAACCGACGGAAGGATTAACAAAACATATAAAAAAATATGAAAATTTGCCGAAAATTGCACTTAACCCATATCACGCCTGAATTATTTAACGAAATTTCGTATACGTATAATTTGTTACAAAAAAAAAGCGTTTTTACAATTATACACTCAAGGAAAAAGTTTCATCATATTTATAAAGCAAAATCATTGGACGAAAATTTTTGAAACATTGTCATATTTCTGGAGTTTTAATAAATATGATGAAACTTTTTATAAATATTAAAGAATCATTCATTATAACTTTTTCATCACTTCATAGAAAAATATCTTTAATATTTGTTTTTTGATAATGGCTCATATCTAGAAAACCGAAAGAGATAGGACAAAACGGACAACTAAAGGGTCCGCCAAATAACTTTTTTTTTGAACTCCTGAACCAATTGGACTTTGTATGGCGTCATACCAAGGTCTTTATGCAAAATTCGTCTCAATGATGGCTCCGAAATGTTCAATTGTTGAGAACTACGGTGAATTGATGTTGATGGCGCTTCACGCACACTTTCTGCCACAGCAGCAATATTCGAGGTGTACGCACTGTTTTTGGCTTTTCGCGCTTTGGTTTATCGATGAGGATGCCAGTTTCTTTCACTTTTTTCACAAGATAACGAACATACGGACCATATTCGTTCAGCGGAAGGATAAAACTAATTATCTGTCAAATCAGACATGAGCTAAGTGTTACCATTCACGAAATAAGCACTAGTTGAAAAAAAAACGTTAGATGGCGGACCCTTTATATTAGTCTAGTGAAGTACTAACACACTTTCGTTAAACAAAAAAAACTGAGCCAGATCCGGTCGGTATTCTGAAACGCATCAATATTTTTATGAGACTGTGACATGAACATTTATAAAACGATTTTATAGGGCGAAAACCCATAAAGCTTTCATCATACATATTTATGAAAGCTTTTCTATTAAATGTAATTTTAATTTAGAGCTAAAGAAAAAATCTATCAAAATTACGTACACTATTTTTTCTGTTGGCTTCTTTAAATTTTTGAATTTTCAAAAAATGTTGCTATTTCTTAGATAGTTTTTCATAATTTCCATATGAGATCATCGGTTATTATCATACTTCCAATAATATACTATGATGCTCCTCCAATATGGTCATCTCAATTATTGAATTTATATTACTTAAGTTTCACCCTTCTACCACTTGTACTAACTACAACTCGTGTTCATAATCAATGAGCTTTGGTTTTGTTTTTATGAACCCAGTTCGGTAGTTTGTGCTTAAATGCTAAAATGTGTTGTGGTTTATTTTGGTTTAAACAATTTATGTTTTATTAAGATGTGCATAATGATGTTTTACACACAACTGGTGGTGTGGTGAGTTTAACTGTAAAAAAATGTTGCTAGCAACATGTTGCTTTAGACTATCCAACAATGTCTCTAAGCATAAATCCTTTGTTATCTTTATAAATGTGTGTTTGATTTTTCATTTATTTGCTTTTTGTTACTGCTGTTGTATACAACATCTGCATATGATTGATTGTTGAGTCGATTTTTGTTGTTGTTTTTTTTTGTGAGTGAGTGTGTGTGTATTTTATTTAAAAAAAAACATACTCCTACACTTCCTGTTTTACTTTTTCATATCTTTTCAATTTAAATGACATGACTTTTGTTTGTTGTGTATAGTCGTCATAAGGATAACAAATTTGAATGTGCTTCTTTATTCATTCATTCTAGAACATTTAAAATTATGACTGTTAATTAATCTATTGAGGTTAAGTTTTGTTATTATTATATATTTATAACAAATTGTTGAACTGTTGAAGTATAATAATATTGGAAATTGTGTGTGTGTATCTGTAATAAATCTTAATTTGTTTTAATGTAAGACATTTCAAAAATAACATAAATTTGTTATGGTTTTAAAGAACTTTTGAGATGTTCATGTAGAATTACGTTGACCACAGAAAAATAGTTTAAATAATGAAGGAAGTCGGTGTGGATTCTGTAGGGATTTGATTTAAAATTATTTTATGGGAAAGTAATCGACAAACATACTTTGCGATCTGTTTATTTAATACCACACATAGATAAATAAAGTGCCAACCGAATTGAAAATTGTATTTTAATGGTAACATCTCAGAAACTCTGTTAGTACAACGATATTTACAATCGATTTCTGAATATTTTGAGAAATGCAACTAAAATTCAGTTTAGTTAACCGAACTTTGTTGGTAAAACTAATGTTGAGTTGTACCAACCGACTGAAATTCGTAATAACCGAGTCGAAGTAACCGAATTTGAGTTGGCAAACATCAAAATTTTTCTCTGTGTGTAGAAAAGTAACGGATTTGGGAGTTCTGCCTTTATTTCATCCATTCCATGAAAGAATGTTAAAAAAGATAATTTTGACCTCAAGCTCTTTGATTATATTTAAATTTAGCATATGGGCGCTTCCATAAAAATGTTACCCGTTACCGGTAAATTAAAAGAGGACAAATAATTCCTTGCGCAGGACGGAGGATAGGAGGATACTTTTTTTCTAGACCCTGTGAAAATTTTCAAAAAACCCATCATAGTATATATCGGGTTTAACGGAAGAAGGAAACTTCATACCAAAATTTCTCCATTTTAACCACTGTTTTTACCACGTTCCTTGCCAAAATTCTAAAAAGTCACTTAGGTCAAATTCGAAAGAACATATATATAAAATGTCTAACCAAAGGGGTTTGGCAGCATGCTAAAGAGAGATTTTTTTGCATATTTCAAACTTCTGGCTTTACCGTTTGACCAGGCCGGTAAGACATTACTTTTCCCTTTCATGCCCCTCACTAAAGAATTTCCAAAAATTCTTGCCTTAGCAAATGTCTACACGGGATTAGCAGCTTTAGCCGTATGAATATCCCAAAATCCGGTCTAAGCGGATGTCTACGCGGGAATAGTATCTCTCATATAAAATTATATTTTTCACCATGTGGTGGATTGGGCAGGCTGTCAGGAATTTCCAAAAATGTCTTAGCCGACATCTTTCCCGAAGAAGGGCCATGGCAATTCCAACCTCCTAGGTCCAACGGCTTCGGCTGAGCAATGTCAGTATTGTTTATTTCATAATAATCACAAAATATTTCATACTGTCGAAGAAGCCTATTCATTTCTTCAAAAATAGGTATACTTTTGTTGCGAAATAAAGAGTTAATAAAGAGACCCTTTCCTGGCACTATGTGTAAGTAACATTCAAAACCTGTGTCATTTGTTTCTAAATTGTTCTGTGTTTCCAGCCTTATGTAGGCCATAGTTTATAAAAATCTAAGATTGTCCGGTTTTTTTATGAGCTTCTTTAATGATAAAGGGGTATACAAAATATGTGAAAAATGTATACTTTTTCACTTTTTAACATTTATTTAAGCGTTTTAGTTGTATTAAGGATTCAGGTACCTTAATATGGTACAATATATGTAGTTATTTAGTCGTGTGTTACTTTAGATATCGTATATGTAACCCAGTAAGGTCGTTAGTGTTACCAGATAATTAACTATAATTCATTTGTAGGGTCAAACATAACTTATGGCAGACGAAGTGTTCCCCCCATTTCGTTTAGGAAATGCCAGAAGTCTCAAGTTCCAATTTTACAAATTACTCTAGATCTCGGAATAGATGGTGTCCTAAGCTATTTGCCTTAGAGCCTACAACAGCTGGATAGTGGGACATTATATCATCCTTCGTCTACCAATCCCCCGGTAGTCCATAAAACCTGCAATTATCGCTCGCCAGCTTATCCGTTCTCTTGGCAAGACCCACAGTTACACAAGAAGTCTAGATATCCTTTCCTGATAACCACCCATATTGCTATAAAGTGGAGTTCTTTAAAACGAATTACAGATTTTAGTTTACTTTTTGTTTTGTAGTTTTGAGTTACTTAATAGATTTTGAAAGGCGTTCAAGCTTATTTTGTTTAAAAATTTTCTTATTTAAACAAAAATGCAAAATCAGCAAACAAGCCGGGAGTATATTAATGTACTTCCATTTTATTAGTGTGTTTTTGTTTTTCTTTAAACACACTCATAGAAATTATAACTTTGGTTTAAGCCAGTTAATATAAACAAGCTACATTAGCTCAGTCCAGACGCGGATATTGGGGAACATTTCCTTCCCCAAAATAGAATTTTTCAATCAATAATAGAAAGTAAAAAATTAACGAAAGTACTCTAACTTTCCTCCCAAAACCTTTTCATGGATCTACACTTGGCTTAGTTGTTAGAGGGTTTATCTAAGCTCGAGCTCTGCTGATGCCTAATAGATTTTTAGAATCCTTAGGTTTTTTCAAATTTATTTCGTCACAAGGTGTTTTAAATTTGTTAATTGACCCACTCCTGTTTTAATTCCATGTTGTGGTGTAATGGACTGTTACACAGGATGTAGCGAGTTCGATCCAAAGCGACAACAGCATAACTTTAGATAATTAATATGTATGAATTTTGTATCCTTCTACGTATCGCAGCGCCATCCTTTGGTGTTCCCATTAAAAAAACCGTAAACAAGGTCGCCAACTCTTCATCGAAGTGCTCGCAACCAGTGTTCTTAGATTTATCATCTAGCGCAATTACAGAGTTGCCACGTTTGAAACATTTCATCTTTTACGGCCATTTTTCTTCTATCAACATTTATTAATCGGAAGAATTTTCTGAGTGTTGCTTCTCTTTAAAAATAAAAGTCCGACTAAAGACTGGTCTCTGTGGCCATGGAATCTGTCCTTAGTGTCACCTGGTATTGACCGTGGCCGAAACAAAACTAATATTAGCCATTGCATTTATTTTAAAGATTTCTTGGCGTGGTTGAAGTCTTCTGATGTTAATTTTCTTTTTTAAGCACTTTTTAAATAAATTTTGTTTGAAAAGTTTTAAGAAAAAAAAAAATATTTAAAGCTTTCTCAAACTGATTGAGAAAAGTTTTGCTAATCATCAAAATTTTAGTTCCTTGAGAGGACACCGTCTTAATATTTCCTTTATTCCATCCGCTTATATTTTCTAAATTGAATAACTTTTTACTCACTTGTAGGACACTAACATCTTTTAAGTGCGGCCAAGAATTCAAACATATTGATAAAAAAGTCTACTACAAATAAATGACCGGCGCCAGACCTTTTAATTTCTTTAGGCCAATTATAATCATTTATAGTTGGCAAGTAATAAAGTTAACAGATTCATGCAACCTCTGAAAAAAAAACACATGCAACATGCGTGCTGCATGATGCATTTACCAAACAAAAGAAATTTACCACACAACAAAACATCAAGCAACATTTTACTGACTCACACACACGCGCGCTCTTACATACACACACACACACATAAAGACAAAACTCACCACTAGTAAATGCAAACAGGCAGGCAGCAGACGATTTTTCAAACAAATGAAAACAAGTTTTATTTAGTTGTTTACAAACAGAGCAAATGAACGGTCGTGTTTAACGGATATAATATAAAGAAAACGAAAAAGAAACCGAATTATGAAGTGAAAAATTTGAAAATCATACAAAAAAAAATCTAAATAAAGAAAACAAAAAAAAGTGAAATAATAAGAAAATTTAGAAAAAAAAAATTTGGAAAGAAAACTAAAATTGTATAATTTGAAAACAAAAATCTTATAATTTGAAAAAATTAATAAAACAAAAATTTTAGAAATTAAGAATAACAAAAAAGTTTAAGATATTTTGAAAAAGAAATTAACATAAATTTAAGAAATTACAAAAAAAAATAAAAATTTGGAAATTAAAATTTAAAAAAAAAAACACATCAGAATTTATGAAATAAAATATTAAAAGCGCGCTTTAATTTATAAACAAATTTATTGCTCTTGTTTTTTTCAATCTGTTTAAAATCGTTTAACAAAAAGTGTTCTTTTGTGCTCAAATTACTAAATTGCATTAATAAACAATTTGCTCGTGTAGTTTGCATTTTCGGTAAATGCAACACTAATTACCGCATGTCGCGTCCGTTTTTAAAATACGCATGAGGATTCCGGTGATTATTTCATAGTTCGTTCGTTGTATGCCTGGACTGGCCTGCCACTGCTACATTGCATCCATATTTGAATATCTCTGTTCTCGCATACTGAATATTGCGTGAGTGTATAAATCAGTGTGAAACATGATAACATTTTTTCGTTACCCTAGTGTTCATTTAAAATACAATAAAATCCCATTTACCAATATAAATACGCAAACATTTAAACACACACACACACACGCACATGCATAGATACGCGCAAAAAAAAAGAGATTTAAAACGCTTTTACACATACACTCACATGTTGTATAAGTAAAAACAAATTTAAATATTATTTTTTATATGTTCGTTCGTTCGTTCGTTCCCAAACAAACGACAAAACAAGGATACAAATTTGAAACGACCAAACCAAACCAATTCAACCAAGTCAAACCATCATCATCACCAGCAATAGCAACAGCAGCATCATCATCAACATCTCGAATTGGAATTGCATACAAATACAATAATAACAATATCGACTATGTACTTGTACACTAATAGAAAAACGTTAGTTAATATTTTTGCTGAAACGAATACAAATTAGTTAAAAATTACTTTGCAGAAAAAACTGCCAAAATGAGCAGTTTTTTTTTGCTAAATATTAGTAAGATTAGAATCGGTTAAATCTATAAATATTTAGTTATATTTGAGCTAAATTTTAGCTAATTGAAAGTAACAAACTAATCTATACTCAGAAAACAGTTTTGTAGTTGCAACCGAATTTTTTGCCAACCGCATTTTTGTGGTTCCACGTACTATCACTATTATTAAATTTTAATACTATTGTACCAACCGACATTTATTTAAAAATTTCGAATTTTTATTGTAACAATTGAATATTTTATGTCTACGGACTATACTATTCTATAAATAAATTCACATGCGTTCAATAAAATTTATTTAATTAATAAAAAAATTACATGCCTCGAACTGGGCTCGAACCGGCGGTCTTCCGTTTGTTAGACAAGTACTTTACCTCTAGCCTAAACCCAATTTAAATATGTTTTTTTTTAAAGTTCAATCTTGAATATTTTCTAGTTTCATATTTAAATATTTGTCTAATAATAGATTTGTACGTACAATAGAAATTCGGTTACTAATCTCAATATTGTAATAGAGTTACCAAAACTATAAAAAAAAATTTATATATTTTTCAAATTATTTTTATTAATAAAAATTCTTCTCCTCGAACTGGGTTTCTTCTTGTCAGTCAATTACTTTATCTCTAGCCTAAACCCAATTCGAAATCGTAGTTGCCAATTGCAACCTTGAATGTTTTTTTGTTTCAAATTGAAATGTGTATGTCTAAAAATAGATTTGTATGTACAATAGAAATTCGGTTGCTGAGCGCAATATTTTATACGAGTTACCAAAACTATAAAAAAATTAATATATTATTTTAAAATTATTTTATTAAAAAAAATTCTTATGTCGCTAACTGGTCTCGAACCGGTGACCTTCTGCTTGTCAGGCAATTGATTTACTTCTAGTCTAAACTCAATTTGAATTTGTATTTTCAAATTTCTACCTTAAATATTTTTTTCTTTCAAGTTTAAATATTAATGTCTGAAAATAGATTTGTATGTACAATAGAAATTGGGTTGCTAATCTTAATATTTTATTAGAGTTATCAAAACTATTAAAAAACTTTATATTATTTTAAAATTGGTAACCTAAACTTATATTTTAGAATATTTTTACTGCAAATATTTTATTGAAGGGATCAAATCTCCGAAAAGTGGTTGGTTATTGATCTTAAAGATAATATATCAAATAATATTTTTTTCAATATTGATAAAGAAAACCTATAGTTTGAATGATGTGACTGTGTTTTGGTTAAGTTTATATATTTTCTGTTTACAATATAGTTTAATTATTCTGATGATGCATTTACAATGAAATTCCAACCAATTTATTGTTTGTTTGTACTAAAAACTTAAAAGGTTGTGGTTAAGAAGAAGAATAAACGTTTTGCTCTAAAAATTATAAACACTATTAATATTTTAATCAGAGTAGACTAGTTTCTGCCTTTTTTTATGGACAGGCGTCATCAGTGATTTTCCATTTAAATTGTATTATTATTTGTGTCTTATAATTGTCCGATTGTCTCTGTATGATACATTTTTTCAACAACCTGTCGGCTGTAAGAATCAAACCTGCACTTCTTCTTACTAAAATCAGAAAGAGATTTGCTAAATATTAGTGATCAAAAAAAAAAATCAAACCAATTTTAAATTTTTAAAGTTTCTTTGTAATTCTACAATGTACTTTGTAATGCAAATGAAAAATTGTCCTTTTAAAATTAGCAATCTACAAATTTTTAGCAATAATTTCTTGTGATTTTAGCAAACTATACTGTTATTTGCATACTACTAAATTCAAGGTAAATATGGCAAACATATCTTTTGTCGATATAACAGTTTTTGTCTGTTATTTTTAGTCTACAAATATTTAGTAAAAGTTTTTTCTGAATTTAGCAGAGTATATTGCTATTTTCAATTAACTAAAATTCAACTCGAATATAACGAAAATTTTGTAATGAGTTAACATTTTTATTTTTGCTTTTCTTATTTATTTATTAATATTTAGAAAAAAAGAAAGTCTTCTAATATTAGCAGTTTTTTCTGCAGCGACATTTTTAACTAATTTTTAGTAGCTTTTTCTGCTAATTTTATAGGTATATTTCTATGAGTGTATCTGTATGCAACAACAACAATATTACCATAGTTATTGTTGGTGATGTTGATGTTATTTTTATTTCAAAAGGATACTTTTTTATTTTTGAGTTTGTTTAAAATATATAAAAACATTTGCAATTTTTGTCGAAACCTTAACCGTAACACACGAAAATATACAAATCAGACACACACACACACATAGCCAGACATACGCATGGACGGACAAAAAATATACACGTGCAGTTTATGTTTTTTGTCTAGGCTTGTCGCCTAACCACCCCGAGCTCTTGGTTCTCATACTTGTGCTATTTTTATGAATAAAATAGAGCTGTTAACCCTTCTAACGTTAGTGGGGTCAAAATGTAAAAAAATCTTTAATGTCTATAAATCTTGTTAACAAATAATAATGAAATTTGATCAACACTAGTAAGGGAGTATTCGCTAACGTGGCCCTACCTTTGGTTTTTGTGGGCTATTTAAAAAATTGAATTCCAATCCAAATACATCAGCTTACAGGGCAACTCTTTGGGCATTTTTTAGCCATAGACCAGTTTCTTGTGGCAAGTAAAAAAAAGGTTACATATATAACAATTTTTAAAACAACTCAAAAAGTTCGCTAAAGTGGACCGAAGTTAAAAAACTCTCTAAAACCTATAAAATTGTTAGAACCTGATTTACAAAAATTTGTATTTAACCTTTCTGCTGCGACGTATATATACGTCCACTCTACATAAGTGCAGCATGTGTTTTTATTATTTCGACGCAACCAGCGAAGGTTGTTTTTATTTTGACTATGCAGTTAAGTAGTTAACCCGATTAGAAATAGTTATATCTAGTCATATATAATATGATTAAGTCATATATGACTTTGATTGATGGCTAATATCATTATATACAAATACATCTGATAATTTTTATTGAGAGAATTTTTTATACGGTACTTGATATTATTAAATGTCTCCAAATCTTACTCCATACATAATTGCATAAGCCATATAATAATAATCCAAATATATGCTGTGATCGATATGATTATATATGGTCCCATGCTAAGTCTTATTAAACTATATGTGATGCCATACCAAAAATATTTTGCTTATAATTTTATATAGCTTATATATAATCCCATACATATTTTGGTAAATTTCAATATCAAAATAAGTTATCTGGAAGTTAAGATTTTATTGCATATGTCTTCACATATAACCATATTAATTTTATAACGAAATCATTTGCAAGTGATATATTTTATATAATTTCAAATAAAAAAAATGTGTGCATTTTTTAAGACAATACCACTTAATTATATATTTTTGAAATACTAAATTTGTTCTTGATAATTTTTAATCATTTCTTTGTTTCATTTAAAGAAAGTTTGCTCTTTAAAATTGTTGATGTCTAGAAATTTTAATTTTAAAATACTTTTAAGCATAACTTCAAGTTACAAAAAGCACACTTAGTATTGGCTAAAATCTTATAAAATCAGATATATTTATATATAATTAGATATAACTTAATGTCCCGGATATGGACAAATCTCGGATGGAATTTTATCAAACTATATCTAATTTAATATATTAGATACATGTAGATGACCCATTTTTCGGATTAATTTGTATGTGCTTATATATATGGGAACTTATCAAATGAAATATAATTTTTTAGACCCCATATTAAAATGTTTACCCAGGTAGTTACCATATGGTAAAACAAAACATGCATGTTCATTTGGAATGGACATGAAAATGCCATGAACACGGGTTTTATAAAACAGACTTGTAGGTTTTCACAAAAAAATTAGGATTTTGAATATATGAAAATATAGCTTAATACAACTAAAATTCCTTTATAAAACGCCAGATTTAATGTTACTAGAAACACATTTTCATGAATAACAAAAATACTTGGACGTTTTTATCATGATTAGTACAGTTGTGAATTGGCCTTCAAAAAACCTTTCATTTGATACCAAATTTTTCTATCGTTACTTCAAATAGAACTAAATAATCGAAAAAAACGTAAAATGGTGTCACTTTTGAACCCACTTAGTAACGCCTAAACATGAGATTGGGCAACTAAATAAAAACACGGCTATAAGTAATTTTATAATAATAAAATATAATTTTAAATTATAACTTTTAAAATAATATTTATTATTGCCATTCAAAGTCAGGTGGCCAAAGTCGAAATTTCTTCAAATTCTGAATCAGTGTTAAAAATGTGTTTATTTTTAGACTTTGAATTTGTGGCTGGCCATTGCCATATTAAATATTATTCCAAAAAATTATAATATAAAATTCAGACTACTATGGCTACCCTTTTATTATAGAGGGTGAATATTAATGGGTGAAAATTAATGAATCGTAGACACAAAAATTGCTTTTTCGAATTCATCTCTTCCGATTTTCACAAAATTTGCTGTATGCATTCTCTTGAACCTTACAAAATTGAAATTACTAGTGTTTCCAAAATTCGTTGTTCTTCGCTTTTAATCGCAGTTTATATATGTGACTTTTTAGTAAAATTCATGATGTTCAAAACATCATATTTATTGAACGCGTTATCCAATTGTTATGAACTTAGTGGCATGTTAAAGCTTATGCAACTTTCTCGAAAATGTTTTAAGGAAAAATAAATAATTTTTAAAAAAAGGATAAAAATATAAAAATTTCCTTGAAAATATCTCAAAATTTGTATTATGATTTTTTTATTTTTTGTTCAGAGTTAACTTGACATATTATCTACATCATATAAAAATTTCAGAATGGGTTCGAAATATGTTCCGTTGAAATGTTAATATTTTATTTTTAAATAATAACCTAGTATTATTTTAATACAAATTTTGCATTGTAGTTAGTTAATAATTAAATATGTTTCAAGTTTTTGCAAGAAGGATTATAGAGTTTTGAAATGGCTTTGATTTTTAAATAGTGCACATTGGGCTGTTAACCTTTTAGAGTTACGGTTTAAATTCGACAAATTTTTGGTGGTTTTAGATTTTTCTGAAAATTTTGGTTTTACAGCTCAGAACTAAATCAAATCAATCCTACGGATTGAGGACAGAATCAAGTGTACAAATTGCATAGTAATTAGCGATATAATGCAGGACAATTCAGTAACTGTGAACATTTTTATTGAAGCTTTTGTAAACCTCATAACAAACACAAAAACAAATATTTGCTTATTATTAGGCCTCGGAACTTCACTTAAATACATGATTGTTGTCGTTAGCTGTAGAACAAAGTAAAATAAAATATCTTCGCGAATTAACAAATTTGCAACGAAATGGCATCGATCAGTGTTGCCAACTTTTTGAGAGCAAAAAGCTAAATAAAACTTGTAAAAAGCGTAAAATAACTTTATTTGTTGCTTAAAAAGTCGCAAAAAAGCACAGTTTTATAATTAGATTTCGTTCTACAATAAAGTACACACATTTCCTCACCAACAATTTCGGTGTTTAGTCCAATATTTTGGTCTTACTTTTGCGAAAATATCTGTCGAACTCCATATAAAAAATAAGTTTTGTATATCTATTTAACAGACAAGACCATTTAAAAAGTGCATTTTGATTGTAATATCCTTAAGGAGTTAGTGTGTTTTTATGTTTTATCACCATGAGTAAAATTTTGGCATTTTCTGTCATTGTAAAGTACTATAAATAGTGCTAAAAGCAATAAATTGGCATCACTGGCATCGTTTTGTTAATGCATATATTTAAATATTCTGCTTTAAATGCATATTTTGGCATTTGTTGTTGCTTTAAATGTATGTTGTATTTGTTGTTGCATATTTTTTATTAAATTGCATATTTTTAAGAACATTTTTGGATATTTAACTAATATCTGCGTTTTTGTAAAATATATACATATTTTTTTAATTTATAAATATTTTTGATACATATTTATTTCATCACGGTGACAAAAATATACAGAAAAATGAAATTACAAACTTTTTAACGATGAGTGACGCTAATTTTCAATTTTTTAACATTTTTGAGATGAAACTTACTTAAGTTGTGTAAATAATGTTGAAAACATTGAAAAATCAGTAATAAATGCATATTTTATTATTTCAATTCCATATTTTACGATTTGTTATGCATATTTAATGTACTAAAACGCGGATATAAATGTATTAACTTAAGAGCCCAACTTATTGTAAACTACAATGCAAAATTTGTATTAAAAGAATACTAATTATTTAAAAATAAAATTTTTTATAAATAAAATTTTACAAAAATTAAGATTTCCATGGAACATATTTCGAAGTCATACTGAAATTTTTATATGATGACGATAACATGTCATGTAAGCTTTGAACAAAAAAGAAAAAAAATATAAAATCAGACATTTGAGACGTTGTCAAATCAAGAATATTTTGAATTTTTGTATACACACAGAGAAATAAAGTGCCAACCGAATTGAAAAGTGTTAATGACAACAACTTATAATCTCAGTTAGTACAACGATATTTACATTCGATTGCTAAAAATTTTGGGTGTTCCAACTAAAAGTCTGTTGAATTAACCGAACTTTGTTGTGAAAACTAATATAAAGTTGTGGCAACTGTCTGAAATTCGTAATAACCGAATTTGAGTCGTGCTAACCGAGTTTCAATTGGCAAATAGCTACATTTTTTTCTGTGTGTACTTTTTTTTAAAAATGATTTATTTTTCCTCAAAACCATTTCGAGAAGATGATATACTGATTTATTAAGTTCATAACAATTGGATGACGCGTTGAAGAGATATGATATTTTGAACATCATGCATTTTATTAAATGCCCCAAATTTAAACTGCGATAAAACGCGAACTACAACGAATTTAGGAAATACCAGAAATTATAATGTTAATAAGGTCCAGGTGATTGCTTGATCCAAGTTCAGTGTAAATTGGAAGACATTGGAAGCCGAATGGTGTGTCGATTTGCATTTGAAGAATGATTCAAAACTCATTCGTTTTTATTACTTAAAAAAAAAAAAAATTAGGAAAATAATTTAAGAATCTTTCTTTCTTAGATGTGCATTTTTTAATCCTCTGCAAAAAAAAAAAAACAAATAGAAAGTCGGTCTTTCCGTTTTGGCTATACAGTGGCCTCCAATTTTAATATCGTGTTTTGAGAAAAAAGGCATTTAACAAAAATGTCGAGGAAGGAGTTTGTTTAACAAGCTGTAACTCTTTTTTTCAGCGAATTGTTCGACACAATTTTTACAGTTTATAATATAATAAAGTAAAACCAATCGAAATGAGAAACAAAAATTAAATATTCCAAATCTTATTGTTTGGCCAGCTTACGGTTTTGGAATTTGTACTCCAATTTGGTTTTTAGTAAATACAAAACATAAAGAATTAAACCCTTCTAAAATATTTTCTACAATCTGATTGATGTGATATGATTCAAATGTAAAATTGTCCAAAGATATATTTTTAATGAATTTTTAGCAAATGCGTCTACGACTACAACAGTTATAAGACCGATGATTTCACTGAAAGAAAACATCAACGAAATAACAAGTTTTTCTGCAAATGGCTCAACAATTTTTGAATTTGAAAAGATTGTACAGAAAACAGATTTGTAGTTGCTACCGAATTTTGGACAACAGTGTTTTTGTAGTTCGAGTAACAACTTATTTTTTACCAGAAGCTAAGTACCGGAATCTTTTTTCAAATTTTAAATGAAAAACAGAGTTAAAAATGGTGCCAAACGGTTTTTGTCATAGATTATATAGATATTTTACTCCTTTAAAGATGTTGGAAATGCGAATTAAAAATATTTGAATCTGTATGAGAAATGTGTTTGTTTTTCCAAACAGAAGAAATCTATATTTAAGTAATCTACAGTATAAGATGCAATTGAAATTATCACAACTGGCGAATAAAGACGCTGCAAATCATAAAAAATATAATGCATTCCTTTTCTAAAAGATATTCTAGAACACATTTTCAAAACAATTTTAATCTTGACACAAGGGTTAAGTTCGCAACATAGTTTTTTGTTTTTTTTTTTTGTTTGTAGAATCCATAACATAGGATTAAATATATAAAGTGTTGAGCAACGAAAGGAAATAAAATCATCCAAAAATACATGAAAAAAAAAACGCACGCAAGAATTTTAATGTGCAGTGTTGCACGAAAAAAGTGATCAATATGAATCAGTGCGGCATATTAATTAAAATAAATGCACGGTTTTGTTATAAACCACAAAAAACGATAAATAATATAATATAACAATTAAGTGGCAATATCAAAGAGTAAAATGCAATAAACAAAATTTTTCGAAAACAATTATAAAACAAAAAAATTAACTGAGAAAATATAAATTGCAATGGCTGGCAACTTAAACAGACAAAATAATAAAAAACACTTATATAAAGTTAGTGGGAAATTGGTTTTATTTAAATTTTGTTAAAATTTTTTTACTTTAAACAAATTTTGTTGTCATAATTAACCGAAATTCACGTTTTTTTTTTCAAATAAAAAATTAAATTAAAAAGTTAGGGTACGACTACGGTTTCCGCCAAACATTGAGAAAGTGCTCAAATTTCGGGTTCGGCTTAGGCCAAAAAAAAAAAAGTGAGTTTGGTCTGACACTAACCATAATATTTAACCTCCTGTATTCACTTTAAACAAATTTATTTTCACTGGATTGAATCGTATTAAATTATATCAAACTCAATGTATTATTATATATTAATAAACAATACGATCCACCATTTTGCGGATCAAATTATATTTCAATTAGATATATCAAATCTTATACATTTCTTTGTTTCATCATATTATTTTTTTTTTTTTAATCGGGTAGATATTAATTTGCATTAAAAAAAACTTTAAAAATTTTTAAAATTTTCTTTGTCTACAAACATTTTTCAATATTTCAACTTTAAAAATTTTTAAAATTTTCTTTGTCTACAAACATTTTTCAATATTTTTCCTGATTAACGGCTTGTTTTTACAATACGTGTATAATTTCAGATGAACGTGTGGTACCCGAACGAATACGTAAGGAAATGAGTTTATATAATTCGTTCGTCTGACTTACGTTTGAGTACGTAAAGCTTTATGTTATGTCAAACAGTAGAGATTGCCATGATATTGGTTTTCGGTTTTTGTTAGCTTTTTTCATATACAAATAACTCATTTTTCGTTGGTAGATGGCAACCCAACACTGCAAATGAAATATAAACAAAAACAGCTGATTTTTGCTTGAAAAAAATATTTATTTATTTTGTTTAGTGGTAATAAAAATATAATTTGTATGAAAAAAACAAAAACATTTACAAATAAAAATGAAAATAAATATAAATATAAATGAAAATAAAAATAAAAATCATTATTCATTTTTTATTACAATTTTTTGTTAAAAAATATTTTTTTTTTTTTAATATTTAATTGTGTTGCCTTTTTTCTTTGACGAATACTTTTTTGTGAACGTCTGTTTTTGACGTTTGTGACGTTTCAAATCGCAATGTGGGAAACCAAAAAAAGAGACGAAAACGACAACTCTTACGTTTTCACTCAATTCAAAGTGACATTTGCGATACGGAACCCCAAAATGAATTTCTTTACTCATTTACACGAATTTTTTGAGTGACACGTCTTACAAAAACAGGCCATAAATTTGCAAAAATAATACTACAATTTTGCATGTTAAACATATTTGCTGTGAGCCCTGGTAGACTATTTGGTAGCGTGCTGTTTTATCAGTGCGGTGGTAGCGGGTTCGATTCCCACCAGAGGCACTTATCTGTTTTCGCTACAACGCGCCGAAGGCCATAGTAGCTAGTGTGCGGTTAGGGTAATAGGATATAATTTGTAATTATATGATTATTAATTAATAAAAACAAAAAAAAAAACATATTTGCTGATCTTATATTACTAATATTTAGCAAATTGCAGTTTTTCTGCAAACGTCATTTTTAACTATTGCTTAATGAGGTTTTCTGCTAATAAGGTTTTTTTTAGATTAGGGCTTTGAAGGAATATGAATAGGGTAACATCGCATTTTTAATTATAACTTTTAAATTCGTCCACATATTTCGCTTATATTTAATATTTAACATCTCAAAGGAATTCCAAATATTCAAATAAAATAACCAACATTCTTAACAAATTTTTTTAGTAAAATTTTAATTGCTTTAAAAAAATACAATTCAGTATTTGACAAAAAATTCGATTTCTTTTTTTTTATTGCACAAACAATTTAAATCGTGTGTAATAAAACATTTCAATGACTTATTTAAAAATTATCCTTTTTTATTGCATTTAAAATAACAAATTTATATATTTTATTTCCCGTATCCTATTTACTAACATAATTTATTTTTCTTTTCTTTTTTGCATTTAAAAAATAAACGTGTCTACAAATTATGTTGCAACACGCAATCATCACCAACCAATATCAACAACAACATCATTATCAACATCATCATTATTTTCATCACTGCTAAAGTCATTCTTATTATAATTAACTATCAACGTATTTAGCCGGCGGTTATAAAAATTATTTAACTCAACCATTTAATATATAATAATTTTTTTGTGTAAAAATCCTGCTATTTACCGAAAAAAATAATCAAAAAATATTTTTATATTTTGCAAGTGATTTATGACCAAAACAAGGATACAGTTTTTGGTTTCTGTTTCATTAAATATTGTAAAATATTAAATAAAAAAAAAAACCAAAAGTAAAAAACGCATAAACAACAGAGGACAAACATTATTTAAACTCATAAAAGGCATATGTTAATTAAATATACAGGTAAGTTTAATGAAATATATAATTAACAATAAATTATTTGTTACACAAACAAAAATAATATCAAGAGAAGACAGAGAAGAAGAGAGAATTTTCTCTTCAAATAAATGTAAGAAATTGTTTAAAATAAAGAACAACTAAAATAGAGACCCAGAAAATGAGGACGTAACAATGTTACACAGAAGGTAGAGGGTTCGATTTCCAGCTACGGCAACATTAATACAAAAAAAAAATATATGCCTTAGTTTTCTATCTCTCATCCGTATCTCTACGCACCATAAAACGGCTATTATACACTCAAGAAACTTCTGCTGTAAATATTTGTATTTATTTGAGTTGTAATACAATATCTTTATTTTTAAGTGAAAAAACAGTCACTCGAAGAAGAAATTTAATTTTTGACTACAACTGTAGTTTATTTAAAACACGAAATTACTGCATTATGATATTACATTCATTTTATACAGTATTTTTTTTTAATTAAAAAAATAAAACAAATAAATGTTTCTTTATTTTATACTGCATATGTGGATAACTTTTACTACAATTGTGCTTTATTTTTTGAACAGTAAAAAACAAATGCCAATGTTCGGTAAATTTACTGAAATTTAAGTCGGCATTTCTTCAAGTGAAATTTCATTTGTTTTTAACTACATTTGCAGTGGTCATTACCTACATAGTATTCTAAGTGTACCAAACACTTTTAAGTAGTTAGCCAGATATTCAACAGATGGCGCCCAGTAACGGTTCTAAGGGTTAATATTTTTGCTAAAACTACTAAAAATTAGATCAAAATGACGTTGCAGGAAAAATTGCTGAAAATCTTAAAACTTCTTTGGTATTCCTTTAAAAATAATTTACAATTCGTTACAAAATATAAAATTTTTTATAATCCCACATTGATGACACGAATTAAATTAATACCTGAAAACATATAGAAATAATTATAACATAAAAAACTTATTTTTCAATCACTAACGTCATTGGGTGTCTAAATGATGGCATCTTTCTAGAAACGAAACATATAAATAGCAAAATATGAAATGTACAACCCTTTTTTTTTGGCAATAAGAAAAAGGAAATATACAAAATTACGTAAGATGTGTTTAATTTCTTTCGCTTTAGTCTGTCTACCTGAACGTATATTTGTTTTGCTATTTGACCACACTTTTAATGTGCTTATCAACACATTAATGTTAGTGAAAACATTAGTAAAATATAAGTAAAACATTAGTTAAAAACAGTTAAGTACTGATTACGAATAACTAAAATTTTAGCTGAAAACACAATTTCAGAAAAAAATTTGCTGAAAAATAATATACTTGTTTTTTTGAGTGTACCAAAAAGCAACCAACTATAGTTATCACTTCGTTATGACAATCCACAAAATAAAACTAATAACTATTATTTTTTTTTAGTAGGGAATGGTGGGGTACTTCGTGACGTAGAATAATTTGGGACTTTGCATTTTCAGAATTTCTAACTATTGTATTGTTCCTTAATAAATTCTTATCACTTTGAGCAATCCTTATTTTAGGAGGTGCATTTTTTATTACTTTAATTTAGAAAATAAAAAATCATACAAAAAAGGTTTTCCTTGGTGTTTTTGTTTTTTTGTAAAAAGAAAATATTTTCCTTTGCATTTTTAGTCAGGTTAACCCATTACTGCCTATTAGGATCCAAAAAGGAGCCATCTTAAAAAAAAATAGCTAGAAACATGCCTGAGTTGCATCCAATTGGTTTGCACAGAGAGGTGGAGAAAGGATAAAATTATTTTAAGAAAATGTTGGGGTAAACTTTGACACCTTTTCAGGGTGGGTGGGGGTGCGGGGAAGGTTATTAGCGGTTCAAAAGCCTGCAAATTTACATAGTCGAAAAATTTCACGAAAATGTTTACGAAAAATTGGGGAAGTGAAAAATCAGAAAACTTTCTTGTTAAATAACTGTCTTAGGTGCTTTTTTATTGTACACAAAATATTTACCTGTTTAGGACCGCTCACCTTCACTACAGTTATGACTTCGTGAGATGGGCAGTAAAATATTCATTTTACAGTTTTATGAAATACCCTTGCTTGAAACGTCGATTATTTTCAAGTCAAAATGAAGAGTTTTACGTGAAAGATCATAGAAAAATATTAAAAAAAAAAAAAACATGTCGGAATTATTGTATATCAATAGTTAATTCATAAGTCTCAAATATGAAAAATAAAAAAAAAATATACCATATAACTTCTAAAGCCTTAAATATTGAATGTGTATAGTTTCATCGGCATTGAACAATGCAATCGGGGCGGCGGTACGAAATAACCCCCAATGAAATAACCCCCAACGGCCAAAAATGAAATAACCCCCAAAAAAATTGTGTAAAATTGTTTGGGGGTTTTTTAATTTTTTTTGGGGATTATTTCATCTTACGGTTTGGAGATTATTTCATTATGAAGCAACCCCCAATGAAATAAAGCCCAAAATTTAAATTCTTTGGAGATTATTTCATATGCAATTATTTTGGGGGATATTTCATTTCGCTAAAAGTGCAATTTTTTTAATATTTGTTAGTTTTTCTGCGTGGCGGCCTGCCGCCGCTCTTAGGGGTTTTCTCCTCCATGGGACGCGGCAGGTGGGAAGATAATGAGACGCGCGCAGGAAAACTGTATCCAGCGAAGCCACCTGCCGCGTCCTATGGAGGAGAAAACCCCTAAGATCGGCCGCAGGCCGCCACGCAGAAAAACTGAACAGTGTAACAAAAGAATCAAAAATATGAAAACAAAAAATAAAAAAAATTTGGGACATATTTCATTTCTTTGGAGCTTATTTCATTGGGGGTTATTTCATTTCTTCCTTTGGGAGTTATTTCATTACGAAACAACCCCCAAATTTTGGGTGTTATTTCATTTTCACCTTTGGGGAATATTTCATTTCTTTTGGGTATTATTTCATTTTTTTTTTTTTGTTGGGACTTATTTCATTTTTTTGGGATTTATTTCATTGGGGGTTATTTCATTTTGTCGTTTGGGTGTTATTTCATTGGGGGTTATTTCGTAGCGCCAATCGGGGCCAGTCATTAAAGGGTTAGTAAAAAAAATTATGCTACTGAAACATCTATTAAAAGGCTGCCATCATCTTCTCCTATATCTTTGGATAATAATTTGTTTCAATGAAATGACTCAGAAACTACATTCTGACAATTCAGTGAACTGCAGCACATGCAAAAGGGCTGTTCACTTAAAAAGGGCTGTTCACTTAAAAAGGGCTGTTCACTTAAAAAGGGCTGTTCACTAAATAACGGCCAGCATTTATACCTATATTCATTAAAACTCAGAATATTCAGACGAAGATTAAGAACTTTTCTTTATGTTTATGTTTATTATATTTAATATTAATTTATTTTTATTTTCTCTTACTTTTTAATTTAATTTATCTCGTTAATTATTAACTAATCAACAAGAATTGCCATTAAAATTAGTGTTTTTTTAATTGTAGTATTTATTTTATGCAGTTATAAATTACCCCACACCGTCCCAAATTACCCCACCTTTACTCATTGAAAAAATCGCCAAAAAATCCAACTAACGAATAATTTTGTTGTGTTCTTTAGGGTTAAGAAGCTACACCATTAACCACTCTTTGGGATGGACCTATCAAAATACTAAACAAAAATAGAGGTAGGTGTTTTTTAGGAGCTAAAAAATAACTAGTCGCAAATTACCCCACCTTCCCCTACTAATAACAATTAAGTAATTGTATTTTCTAAAACAAACAAAACAAACTTTATACATATTTTTCTTAGTTTTTTGCATTTAAAGCATAACAATTTATAGAAATTAAATAAATATAAAGTTAAATTAAACATATTTAGTTTTGAAAGAACTAATTGTATCTCAGTTCAACAAGAAAATATAATAACTTTAAAGATACATTCATACATACGTAACCATTTCTAAGAAAACCCAGTTGGAAATGAGTCTCAACTTAAGACATTTCATTTTTGGACAATTTCAATAACCACATGTCAGTAGTATGACATTAAACATATTGCAACTGTCAAAGTGTAAGCAGTAGGGACGAAATTAATCTAAGAGGTTGTGATAAAGTTATATCACCCATCGCGTTACAAACTGTATGTGACAATTAAAGAAGTCCTTATGAATATGACATAAATATGATGTCTTTAGCCGACATCTAAAGGGCACTACTGAATGAACTTAAGTGGCATATTTTCCAGAAAACATGAAAAATGATTTGTATTGTAGGTTGACTTTTAATTGAATTAAGATGTATTAATAGGAAGTTTAGAGAGCGAAATTAACCATATGGGGAATGGGACCGGTTCTGTGTGTGCCACAGGATCGGTCCCTTCGTGCCAGAGACCGGTCGTCTGCTAAACCCTACCCTATGCAAACAACTGGCAACTTTAACATGCTTTAAACCACATAGTGGCATGCCACAGGACTAACCAAAGATGGGCATACCGCAAGACTGTCGCAAAAGGGCCATCTCGTATAAAATAAACGAAAACTAAACAGCTTCCAATGGGATAAATTCTGGCCAACTGGCTTTTTCTTCTTAATAAGCGTTCTGATAAAATGGTATGTCCTCCCTTTACCAGTCACAGGATTGGTAACTTTAGGACAATTGAGACTGCTTAACCCACTTCAGTATTAAATAATACCAGTCCTGTGATAAGTCCTTCTTTAACCAGTCACTTTTAGGTTAATTGACTCCTCATTCCCCATAGGGAATCTACTTGATTATGGTTAATCCACTTCTTTAATCTTCTTCGTGTACATATGGGGAACTTTACAACTTTTCGGTACTTTGAGCTAAAGTAATTTAAAAATAAGTTTTAAGCTAATTAAAAATATTAAAATTACTGTTTTAGCTTAGATTAAATAAAAGCTACATATATTTATACCGGTAACAGGGGTTACTTTCCTCAGATATATTGCTTAAATTTTTATCTATGAAAGGAAATACAATAATTCTTGTTAGATCTTTTATTTATAAATTATAATTATTTATTTCCAATATTTCATTTCCACATTGGGTATCTTCTTCAGGGAAATTATTATTATAATATAACATTTTGTTTTAAGCATTAATAACTTATATATAAAATTTTTTTTTTTAAGTAAATCAAAAATATTTCCCGCTTTTTAAAAAATAAAATAAAAATTGTTATATATAAGTTTTTAATTCTTAAAACAAAATTTTAACAATCAAATTAAAATAATAATTTCCCTGAAAAAGTCATCCAATTTAGAGACGAAATACTGGAAATAAATAATTATAATTTATAAATAAAAGATCTTAAGCCCATTTAAAGGAAAATCATTGAATAAAAGAAGATCAAAGAAAACTTAATAATCTTAAAATACTTGATATAACGAAGAAAATAATGGCTTTTTTTCTATTTTGAGACAAATGTTACACTTTTGCAATCAACACAAATGCATGCAGAGAGAAACATTAATAAAAAACTTTGTTCTGCTAAAAAAAATCCCAATTAAAAGAAATATATTTTTGCAAAATTTATGGAAAACTCAGAACGAACAAAAAATTAAGATTAAAGAGTGGCTTTCTGTAAAAATGTGTAAAATGGTAAAATATAAATATCACACCATCTTTGGAACACCTGGCTATAACATTTTTTTAATTTTTTTGGAGCTACTTCTTCGTGTATATTTATGGCACATCATAGCGACAAACATATATCAAATTGCGCACAATTCTAACATTTTTGTTTAACACTTTCTAAGAATTCGATACGTGAACGACCGCACACTTGGTATATCTCAAACTATATAAAATTACTCCAATTTTCTAATACTGTTCTCAACACTTAATTCCACTAAACGGTGCAAAAAACTGCGAATGTTTTAAAATCGAAAAATTTTGGTTTCACTTGTAAATCACCATACAAATTTTCACCAAGTAGTGATATGAAATTTACTTTTTCATTGAATGTATCGTCCAAGTCTTGTGAGTCCATTACGTATTGGTTTGGATCTGAAAGTTAAAAGCTATGAGCAAAAAAAATAAATGAATAAAAAAAACTCTTAATTTTAATTTTCGACTTCTAAATGGCCATCAATTGTTTTGCTTAAAATGATTTAACGTGAAACTTTTCACGTCATATATTTAAAGTATAGCCACCTTAACACTGTGCATAGTACCTCTTAATTAATAAAACCTTGAGAAATAAAAGGCAGTTTCAACAGCTGTCGAACATTTTTTAAGTTAAAAGTATCAAATACCAAGGTGGCACCGATAACGATCCGGCATAATAGTTACAAGTAAAATGGCGGCGTAAGCAAAAATTTTGTCGGCAGCGCCAAAATTTGTTTGCGGCAGCGTCTTAACGTTAGTTTTTACCTGTTTTTGCATGTATGTTTTTTAGCGTTGCCAACCAAAATTATACCAAAACATAGAGTTGCACACGATTAGTAGTATGAATTCAGGGTCGTTTAGAAATAGTAGTCAGATAAATAGTTAGATTAACTGTTAATCAAAAACATTAAAAAATGGTTTAAACGATTTGTTTGGTGCTTGATTAAGCAATTAATCCTATTTTTAGTAGATTAACCTTTCTGTATTAATTTCTCTATAACGAACAACAAAATTGTAATGTTTATTTAGTTTATTATGATCGTAATTTGTAAATACGAAAATTTTTTTTATTTATAGAATTATTTTTTAATTTTAAGTCTGTTCGATTACTTTTCCAATAAAGTCCAGTAAAAATTACTCAGTAATAAAATTACAGAGAGTAAGACAAATTTACAAAAAAAAAGTAAACGAACGGAAAATTTGTCAAAAGTGTAAAATTGATGAAACATCTGATTTTAAATACCAAATATTAAAAAAAAATCAACCGGTTACTATGGAAGTTAATTGAAATTATCGTCCTGAAACAATTTAAAACAGGGATGACAGGCAATACCGCTTAAATACCGTTATCGATTTAAAACCCTTTCCACTGACTATCGTTATCCCTAAAATATCTTTACCGAAATAATTGAAATCTCGTCATCCGTAAAATACCATTACCGATATAATTAAAATACCAATATCCCTAAAATACCGTTACCGATATAACTAAAATATCGTCATTGCTAAAAGACCGTTACCGAAATAATCTGGCAAAAATCAGAAAAAATAATATCTGTAAATATATATATTTTTGCCAAAATCTTGATCATAAACTAGCTAGTCATTAGAATTTGGGCATTAAAGTTCATTTGAGAACTTTTTGTGTTCTGATCTAACAAAATTAAAAAAAAAAAATAACATAAAAATTATCTCGATGTATATAAAAACCAAAAACTAACAAAACTGTAAAAAAATATTACTTGAGCCAGAGTAAAAACTAAATTTTTTTTATATAAATAGAACATTTTTGGTCTTCAAAGTTTAGTAACGTCATGATGCTTGTTAGGAAAAGACCTAACCACGTGCTTGATTACTAAGAAGACAAGAATGGAGCAAAATTAATGATTAATAGGTTTTTTGTTAAAGTTCTGCCTATTATGGAGGCTCTAACTTTTCTAAAACTTCAGGTTCTGATGAGATCTTTAGCCAGTTCGAAATACTAGTATCAACCTAGCTAATATGTTCGATTTGCTTTATTTTTGTAAATATACGGAGGTTGGAAGCTCGTTAACAATTAAAAATAAATTTTTCAATTAAAAATAATTATTGTGATAATGGGGCTAAAATTATCGATGTGCGTTGACATTACCTAAATAACTTAAATAACGTTGTCCTTAAATTGCCGTTAACGAAATAACTGAAAACCTAAAATAACGTTACCGCATGAAACGATACCGAAATAAGTAAAATACCGTTAGCGCTATAAAAACCGTCTACGAAATAACTGAAATATCGTTACCCCTAAAATACCGTTACCGAAATAAACGAAAACAGCGTTACCCTTACACTCAGGGAACCTCTGCTTTAAAAATATGTAGTTGGTTGGGTTGTAATACAGTTTCTTTATTTTTAATGTAAATGTCAGTCATTTGTAGAACAAATTAAAATATTTACTAATCTTGTAGTTCATTTAAAAAACAACCCACATCAAATGACTGATTACATTCATTTTTTACAGTTTTTTTTTGTTATTTAAAAAAATAAATGTTTGTTTATTTTTTACTACCATGTGGTTCATTTTTACTACAATTGTTAGTCATTTTTTGAACATTAAAAAACAAATGACAATGTTAGTTGAATTTACGGTAATGTAAGTTGTCCTTTCTTTAAGTGAAATTTCATATATTTTCAACTACAATTGCAGTGGTCTTTACCTACATAGTATTCTAAGTGTAAAGATACCCGCATCGAATCGGTTACCATCCAGGATTTAAAATGTTTTTTAACCTCTTCCATAGTTAATTCTTTAAAATTTTTTACTTTAAATCCATAAACAATTATAATATTTGTTTTCGTTTACTAAAAATACAAGCACATTTTTTCAATCATATGTTTTTTTCTTCTTACAAATGTTTACTGGGAAAAATTAATCCAGTAAAAACTTGTAAGTTCTTTGGCAACAAACTGTCACTTTACACTCACTCTTTTTACTATTTTTTACAAAGGATTTGTGCAAACGAACACCTTCCAGTAAAAACTTGTACAAATTTGTAAAACATTTTGTGTTATCGAACAAACTTTTTGTTATACATACATTTCTAAATTTCTTTTCGATATTTTTTCAATTTGTACGTACTGATTTAACTATAACAGCTAAACAAAGCCAATATTGCATTTAAACAAATCTACCTTTAGGTAGTTGTATGTAAGAGTTAACAATTACCACCTGTTTACCTGTCTGTAGCATCTCCATCTTTAAACATTTCTAAATGTTACCGCTGTTAAACTAATCTTTAACTAACTAATTAGCACAATTTTATTGTTTAGTTTACTGTTTACCTGCCTTGTCTACAAAAAGTTGTCAAAATTTCCAATTGGCTTCATATACATTTGTTTGTACACTTGAAAATTGTCTAAAATGCATTTTTAAAGCATACATCATGTGAAGAAAATAGTACAAGAAAACTGAAATACTCTGCAGAAAGTAGTTACTCAGGTGCAATAAAAAAAAAATTTAACAAAGTTTTAAAGTGTTAAACTATGCATTAAAATACCACAGAGATTTAAAACAAGAATTGTATCCAATCTAGAAATTGTATAAGAAAATATAGTGAAATCTTTAAGAAATCGACAATTGAGTTTTACATTAATTTAAAAAATATGAATAATTTCAAATGTTTTCGTCACCTGTTGAAACTGACTTCGGATGCCTCTTCTCAAGGTTTTTGAATTAAGGGAAACGATGAAAAGGGTAAGGTATACAGTTGTGTCGTTCATGAACGAACTAGTTCAATTGAACGACTCACTCAATTGAACAATATGACTCGTTCACCAATATTCGATCTTGTCGTTCAATCGTTCATTTCGTTCAATCGTTCTTTTCATTCACAGAACAATTGCATCTCTATTCAATTAAAACTGCTTGTAAGAGCAATTATTTTTTTTTTTAGAAAATAGTGATAATATTGTTTCCAATTAGGAACATTAATTATAGTCATACAAATAAAATGTTTTTTACACAAAATAAATAAATTTTTGTGAAAAAACTCGTGAAACATGAATAGTGCGTAATAATTGTCAAACTAACGACACAGTTCACAACACGCAGATCAGTCACAAGTCAAAGCAAAAAAGAACAATTGAACGATTTGAACGAACTAGTTCACTGACTCGAATTGAACGATACTGACCGAGTCACCAACTCTAGTAAGGTAGTAGGCGAAATTTCACACTGAAAGGTCATCACCCATGACCGGAAACTTTTTATTATTTTGTTTTTATCAAAATTAATTATAGTAAAAGTATAAAAAAAATAAAATATAAATAAAAAAAAAAAAATATTAACTTAAAAATATTCTTCATGATAAAAACTTTTTGTTTATATTTTTTTCTTTCAAAAAAAAAAAAAAAGAAAAATATTTTAAGTTGTTTTTTTCAAATTTTCTTTTTCATTTAATTTTGTTTAATAATAAAGAAAAATAATCCTTATATTAATATGGGACGTATCAAACGTTGTCTAGAAGAATGAGTGAGAGTGGAAAATAATGGGGTTGTAACATGGGGTTGTAACATTAAGAAAATATACTACATGGGAATTTACCATTAGTTGGTACTATTGGTACTATTGATACTATTTTGCATTAGAAAAATCATTATTAATTACAATAAAATCACATTAAAGCATAAAACAACAATTAGAATTGAAAAACAGCATTTGTTTATTTTTTAATGTCATTCTATGGATGGAATGTAACATTTTTTGAAATCGAAATTATGTGGAATAAAACGGATATTGAGTGGAATTGTAGTGGTTAATATTGGGATAGAAATTTAATATAAATTAAAATGAGTACAATTTAAATCTATGAAATGAAACAGGGAACGAGTTCAATTGGAACATTAATTATGGGTAACGAAATTGTATTGAACTGGAAACGAACTTTGTTTTATCGTAGTATCTCAATTTATATTATAATTACAAAAAAAAAAAAAATACATTACCCTGTTGCCGCTTTATAAAAAATGAATTGCTCCGGATCTTTCCCGGACCTATTTGCATTATCAGGGTGTAGTAATTAATACTGCTGCGGATAAAACATTTTGTACGTTTGCCCCTATCTCGTTTAGTTTTGGCGATATGGGACGCTTTAAAAAAACGCCTTTTTAAATAGCTAATATCTCCAAAACTAATCGAGAAGTCGCAAAACGAACAAACATTTTGCAAAACCTGGCCTACGTCACACGTACCGTGCTAACACATATTCGTTAACTGCTTCGATTCCACTCGTTCCGCGTTCCAATCCATGTCGTTTCATTTGGACCAGTGCTTCATTTTGTTATCGTAGTGTTTAAATTTATATTTTCATATTAGTATATGGGTGGTTGTTTCATAAAAAATTAGTCCCTCCGAACCTTTCCCGGATCTATCGTATTTATATTATCAGAATATGGTAATAGTCCGCCGGTGCAAAAATGTTGTTCGGTCAGCACTATCTCCTTTAGTTTCGGAGATACCGGACATTTAAAAAAACGTAATTTTATAAAATGGCTGGTATCTCGAAAATTAATCGAGATATCGAAAAACTGAAAAAAATTTTGCAAAGTGAGTGTTGCGATTTCACTCGTTCTCCGTTCCATTTCATATCGTTTAATTTTGGTCCAATGTTCCATTCTATTATCGGAGTGTTTAAATTTGTATTTTCATGTAAGTGTATGTATAAACAAATAATTTAGACACAGTGTTGTTGTTTTATAAAATATAAATCATTCCGGATCTTTCCCGAATGTAGTTTATTGGTATTATCAGGGCGTGTTAATACTCTTTTGTAGCGAAATTTTTGTCCGTTTTGCCTTATCTCGTTTTGTTTCGGAGATACTGGTCATTAAAAAAACGCGATTTTATAAAATGGTTAGTATTTCGAAAACTAAGCGAGATATGGACAAAAATTTTACAAATCTTGACCTGTGTAACAAGTATCGATAATACAAATGTGTTAATTTGTTCCGATTCCACTCGTTCCACGTTCCATTTCATATCGTTCCATTTTTGACCAATGTTTCATTCGGAGTATCTAAATTTCTATTTCCACGTACTTATATGGTTAAACAAATAATTAAGACACCCTGTGCCTGCTTCATAAATACTTAATCCCTTGCGAACTTTACCGGACCTAGCCTATCTGGGTTAATTAATTCCTGTGGAGTTAAAATTTGGTCCGTTTTGCCACTGGTTTTCTTTATAGAAAAACTTTTTATTTCTTAAAAAATAACTTTTCTTTTTTTGTACAAAAACTTTTTATTTTATTTTTTTGTTTGAAGATAAAAATGGTTCTAAACTTTGGAAAAATTATTAATTTTATTTTTATTGTTTATTTCTTTTCGAATGAAAAATATTTTTTAAAAATTATCGATAAAAATAAAAAAAAAATTGGAAAATTACTTTGTTTTAAACAGAATACAAGATTTTTTCCTGATAAAAATTAAAAAGTTTTTTGTCTGTTTGTAGAATCGGGTCTATGGTCTTCACACTCATAAAAAAGCAGAATTTTTAATGAAGTTGAGTTTGGTATATTTAGGTGACCTAAATTTTAAAAGACCTAACTAAGAATTTAACTAAATCAACAGAAATAGAAAATTTCTGCAAAAAAAAATTTTTCCGGATCTGGCCAGAGGCTGGTCCATATTTATTACCGGCAATGTTAGCAGTAAATGAAGAGTAGTTAATAGGTACGGAGTAAAGATTTTGGTCCATTTTGGTTTCCCAGATATAGCTTATTTTATGATTATAAAATAAAAAATATGAAAAAATAACACCATCTACAAGTTAGAACGCTAGCGGAGACACAAAAAAAAAATAATGATTTGAAAGTAAATCTGGTTTAAATTAACTGGCAACATTTGTAAATTTGTGAGTCACAAATTACTAAATTTTAGTTCGAAAAATTAGTTCAAATACGGAACATATTTCAGTTCTTGATGTTAATAACCGATTTAAACGATAACAACAGCAAAAATTTAATTGAACCCCGTTTAACAGGCTTTTGAACTAACTTAACATAATAATTTTAATGAAGTTTGTTATTCAACTTAAAAGTCCGTTATACAAATACATGAAACTTTTCTTATACAAAACGATTTTTTTTGTAAATATTTATAAAATATTTCATTATTTATGGAACATTTGATTGGCTGGATTTTAGCGAAACTCTCGGTTAGCATGATAAAAAACACTTTGCAATATGAGCTGCTCTCTAAAAAATAATAGTAAATTTACTACTATAAAATGAGTAAAGCTTTATGTAATATCACTTTAAAGTGAATGAAATTGCAATGCAGAAAAGAATAGTGCATTTTTTTTAACAAAAATAAAAATTGAACAAAAAATACTTATTTTTAAAATAATATAAAATGAGTGGCGCAATTGTGATTTCCTGGTATTTAATTGAAAAAGAAAAGCAACCCAGCAAAACTTTGGTAATGGGTAGGACTTATTTCAGACCTTCCAAAGTAATGACTATCCATTCCAGTTTTTGTTATTTTGAAGGTCCGAAATAATACCTTACTAATATGAATATATGTAACTGCTTATTTGTAATATAAAAAACAACGCCTTACTAATATTGTGTTAAATATCGGCTTATTTGGAATAGCAAAAATAATAAGTTACTTATTATCACTTATTTCAGACCTTTCGTAGTAATGACTATCCATTACATTTGTTGTTATTTTGAAGGTCTGAAATAATACCTTACTGATATGAACATACATCACTACTTATTTTGGAAGCTAAACAATTATGTCTTACTAATATTGTGTTATATACCTGCTTATTAGGAAGGGCCAAAGAAATAAGGTACTTGTAAGGTAATAAGTAACTACTTTTTTGTAAGGTATATTTATAAAGATTCATAATATATCATAATTAATAATTTAAATGCAATTTATTTAAGCAAACAAATATATAGTTATACATAAACGACTCTCACAAAACAAAAGCTTATTTAGTAAATAACAAAATTAAGAAATTAAGAAATAAAAATCCTCGTTGGTTCTCATTTCGCCGGCTGTTGTGGAAAAAGTTGTGACATAGTCAATTCTCTGACCGATTTGCTGACATTTTGGGCATCCATTTAGTGCCATATGCCCCATTATGCCACACACAAAGGACTTGGCAGGAGCGTCACAAATAAATGCACGTATTTTCAGTTGAATTAGTTTGGTTTTAACCAAAAATCCGTTATACTTCAAGTCAGAAAAGTCATTTACAAAATCATGTAAATAGCAATTTATGTCGATTGGTTTTTTTGGACCTACATAGCATCCAATTATAAAAACTGCACTATTTGGAATATTAACTATTTGTCCCAAAATCGGCCACAATCCAACACCAGAACTTTTAAATATTGGCAAGCCATCTATTCCAACATCAATAAAAAGTTCTTCCAACGATGAATTTTCTATAAGTGTTATTTTATTTTCCAGATGATGCTTTAATCCAATATGGACATATTTACCTGGGGAAACTGTGCGCTCTTGGCAACGAGGTTTTTTTCCCACAAGCCCATTAACTGATATAGGTACATCTAGCTTTTCATGTTTTAAAATCTTTAAAAGGCTGTTGGCACATTTTACCGTTGTTTGGTTTACGATAAACCATTCTTTAAGTTTATTCAATTGTAGTTATTTTAGGACCTATTAATAACTAGTTATAATTGTCCTTATTAATAACTAGTTATTTTATTGCCTATTAATGCCTTCTTATTTAGGTACATGTTAATACGTACTTATTTTTGCACCTATAAATAACTACTTATTAACATCCTTACAAGTAATACGTCATATAATGGCTTTAAGCATTACTTTTGATGCGACAAATAAGAAATAAAATAAGTACTTATGTGTAACTGGTGATTTCACTACATATTTTGTAACGTCTTATTTTTGTCCCTATATGTAAGCACAAGGCAAGGCCTTGCCTCCTATGACACCCCCATGTTAAAATCAGGTGTTCTTGGCCTCAACTATAAATACTTCTGATTCTTGTTTTCTTCTTCCATTTCCCATTCTATGGTAATAGCAAGTTTTCCTGGGAAAGAACGGAAAATCTAAATAAAAAAGGCTTCGTGACTGTTAAAATCCTTTGGAACTACCAGAAAAATCGTAAGAAAAAATTAAAACTGAGTCGCAAGTGTTTAAAATTAATAAAAAAAATTGTTTAGATTAAATAAGTATGCATTTATGATGGTTTTAGAAGAAGTAGCAGCAATGGCTAAAAAGACAAGCATTCCAATTATTTTGCAATTGGACACATCACTACGCTATTTCGGACAAGGAATTTACCAACAAATGATCGCAAAAGACTTCAATCTAGCAGTGGGAAGAAGTACAGCGTCAAAAATTTTAACGAATATGTGTAATGTTTTGAAAACTTTCATATGCCCAAAATGGATTAGATTTGAAAGAAGTCGCGAATTTTCTATATTTTCAGTACCTTCGACATTTTTATTTAATTTTTGTTAAATCACGTTTACTACATTGTCGGAACTGGTGCCATCTAAGTTTGACAATTCAGTAGATGAATTTGTGGTTGTTTACCCTTTGCTAGTCGTCCCGAATGATTTAGCAGCTGGAACACCTTCGACTGCTGTACAAAGGCCAGAAAGTTTGGCAGCTGAATCTTCTTTGGGTGATATGTGTTGGATATTGTTGAGTCCTGTTGCCGTTACCTCTGCTCTATTTTCGGCCAATTTTATTACGAATGGTAGCTTTCCAATCAGCCCAAGCCTTTTTCCAACCAATTGCATCGTTTTCTGGAGGTCCTAAGCTGTTTAATGTACTTGCTAAGTCCTTCCACAACTGGTCTGTTTTGTCGTCCCTCTAAAAATCTTTGGCCAAACCAGAATTTTTTTTCCATGAATGTTAAAAATGGGGCATCTTGTTCCGGATTCATGTGTTTTCCCGTATAAAATATAACACTTTTTCAGTTAAATAAACGTATATTAACAACATATCACATTTACTTACATTTTTTGTTTATTTTTTTACTTTTAATATTCAAATTAATTTTATTTTCTAAAAAGTTTGGCTTTTCACGCAGTTAACTAAAACCGTTTTACAATTACTTTTTTTGTAGTGAAATTTTTTTATAGAACACATCAAATCACTTTAATTCCACTAGAAACAAAATGAAAATGAAATTTTTCTTTTCAAATCACTTATGTGAAATTGGTAACACAAATTGAGCGTAAGTTTCACTTTCACTTCATTTTCGGAATGTAGAACCCATGCGGTTAACTTATAATAGCAAATAAATAATTTGTCATTTTTAAATTAAAAAAAGTAAAAAAAATTAAAAAATCTGAAAATTAATAATTATTGAGAATTTTTGTGAAATACTAAACAAATTAAATTTCTAATTTTTGATATTTTTTTTTTTTTTAATTTCAGCGTTTTTTTTTGTAATTTTTGCCAATTTTTTACATTTTTGGCGACTTTTTTCAATGTTATTGATTTCTTTAAATGTTGCCTATTTTTTCAATTTTGGAGATTTTTTTTTAAATTTATTAATTTTAGCGAGTTTTTTTAAATTTCAATTTCCGATTTGAAAAAACAAATCTGAAATCAATAAGTTTCAGATTTGTTTTTTAAAGAATTTAATTAAAATATAATTCAATCGTCAAAGCTCTGTATATATAGCAACCACTTATACAGAAATATTGATTGTTTAATTTATTATTATATAACACATTAATAAAACTCATGCTAAAAATAATTTTTTTTTTTTATTTTAAACATTTTTTGGGCTGTTTTTTTTTAACGCAAGGTAAATATACGCATGTTTTCGGTGTTTTTACGCATATAAAAGTGTATTTTTACGCATTTTATCCGTATATTTACATGGAAACATGTTTTTTACATAAACATGCGGAAAATTACTCATTTATTTTTAAATTTAATTACATTTTTACGCACTTGCGTAGTAAATTTACAAACGTTTTGTTCACCAAGTTACACGTAATGTGTGATATTTTTTCATTTATACACATACTAGTAAATTTACCCAACTTCTAGTAGGAGTACAGTTTCCTACACAGAAAAAAAAAATATCATTCACAGAATGAATTTTTTCATAAACTGTATGAATCGAACATGATTTTTTTTCCCAAAACTTTTTCATTTATAGTATGAACTTGTTCATACATAATATGAAACCGAACCTGAATTAGTTTTCAAAAAAATATTCATTCGAGTTATGAATGTGTTCATACATATTACGAAACATGTTTATAATATGTATGTACCAAATTTATCTATATTATGTAATTTTCATAATAAAAATATTTTTTATCTATTTTCCCATTAAAGTATAAGGTTTTTTTTTAGATTTTATATGTATAATAACTGCATTTTTATTATTATTGTTTTTAAATACAAAAAATTGAGAATAAATAAATTAAATAATGTACATAAATTACAAATTTGTTAAATAGCACAATACCACTATATCCCAGGAGAAAATACTCATGATTTCGGATCATAATTAGATGAGTTTTTTAAAACGCTTTACTAAAATGCTGCCTCGAGGATGAGATATCGTAATGACGAATTAATATATATTTTTTTTTTTGATTTAGAAGCACTAAAGAGAGGTTCTAAGTAGGACATCGTGAACAAAAATCATGGATTATATCAGCAATAAAGCTAGCGCTTTCACAAAATTTCCATTTTCCATGAATACAATAAAATTCACCATTGGTTTTCGATTTATGCACACTTTTTAGGTGTACTATTAAATTATTCGCTGTTGTGCAAATTTCTTTGCACATAAAACACTTCATTTTTTTAAATTTTTAAATTATCTAATTGTTAACAGCTTCTTATTTTCTTTCACAAAGCACTTATTTAACAACAAGAATTAAGAATAAATAACAATTTTTTATTATAAAAGATAAAATTTGATACGTTTTTATTTCACAGAAAAAAAAAATAAATGAAAATTAAAACAAATTTCTTCTGGCTTTTTTAAGTTTTTAAAATTAAAAACAAAATATAAAAAAGTTCATACGTAGCATGAACTTGTTCATACATATTAAGAATTGAAATCAATGAAAGCAATTCGTTCTATTTATGAACAAAATTTTTTCTGTGTACTATTAGTTGGGTAAATTTGGAAAATAATTAGAGCGTAGTTTAAACTTCTACTTATGACTTTTTTTCGATAGTGTGAACAAATCAGCTTCTGTCATTTGCCGAAAAATATTAAATAACATATAATTTTTTGTTAAATAATTCATTAAAGTTATGGAAAAAAATATTTAAGCGTGAAACTAGCTCTTAACAATTTCCAAAACTGCTTCTAGAGAAGTAATTCTTGTTTGGAGTTAAAATCAATGGGTTTCAGACAATTTCAATCAATAATCTTAGTTTAAATGACAAGTTGTAGAATCAGTTCAAAGGCGTATAATGTAATATAAAAACTTCTTCTGGAGAAGTACGTCTTGTTTGTAGTTAGAAAACAATGGCTTAAACCCATCAAACCCAATTTCAAACAAAGATATTAGTATAAAAAACAAGTTGTATAATCGGTTCGAAGGCGTATATGGTAATTTAAAAACTGCTTCTAGAGAACTACTTCTTGTTTGTAGTTAGAAATCAATGGCTCAAACCCATCAATCCCAATTTCAAACAAAGATCTTCATTTATATTACAGTTGTGGAATCGGTTCGAAGGCGTAATTTAAAAACTGATTTAATGGAAGTGAAACTGGTATTGGATGTTATACAAAGTATACGTACATTATTGGAAGTATTCACCGTTACATGAAATGTTAACAAAATTAAAGAAATTTTCTTATGAAATAAAAAAAAATAAAAATTCAAAACATTTCTGCTGTATTTCTAATTTAATTATTTTTACAGCAAATTAGTATATGTTTTAAATGCATTTCCATTTTATTCTTTGCATTTGTAGATTTATATTTTCATTTCTATTTTATAATATAAAATATAACTAAATATGTCAAAGTATGTATATCTAATTATATAGAACACAGGCCCAGGTAAAGTAAGGGAATAAAGGTTGTTGAGCATAAGCAGGGACAGCGCTAGTTAAGGGGCTTTTAATAGGGTTAGGTGTCCTTTGATTGCGAGAAAGGCTAATTATGATTTTCCACCTTCGAGTCAATTACAAGTTCGGCTTAAAGGGGCTTTAAACAAGGCTGGGTTAGTGGTTTTTTAAAAATGGGGGACCAAAATATGACTAACTTCTTTGATTTTATTAAAATGTTATAAACGAAAAAAGATTAAGGTCAATCTGTCTTGACTTTTTGAATATCTAATAGTATTGGGGGCCAAAAAAGGGGCGTATTTTTTTGACATTTAAAAAATAACCAAAGTAGTCTTTGCGGACTTTTGTTTCCAACTAAAAGTATCATAATTTGCAAATACCTAATTTACTTTACAAATCCCGAATATGGCTCAAAATTGGTGAGACATATGTATCATAACATTTTGTTTAAATATGTTTCCAATTTCTTCAAAATAACTTAAACTATAATTCTTGTTAGCTTTTTATTTTTTTAATGCGCTGACTTTCTGAAGTATCCTTTGGACCCCTGAGGCCTTAATCAGACTTTTTTATCTAATGAAATATGTAACTATTACATTCAAATATATATTAATTTCATTTTACTATGCTCTGTATAGAGCTGAGTGTAACACAAATTAACAATCAACATTATTTTGTCACCTGTCAAGCTAAATTCATTCATTCATTTGTACACTATGATGCTCTAATGCTGTTTTTTTTTCATCTGCAGATTCCAACTCTACGTGTTTATTTATAAAGGCGTACTCTTATTTACTGAATATTAGTAATATTACAAATTTTAAATTATTGTAGCTCAATATTTTTTTAATTATAAGGCCTTGTTACTCAAAACTGGCCACAATTATAGAGTTCATTCATAAATTTTCTAGAAATACAATATACTCCATATATGACAAAATACAAGCCCATTTATGATCATTAGGGGAGACAAATAATGGTAAAACTTAAGGTGTTTATTTCAAAAAAAATATTGTAAAAAAGGCAAAAAAATAGAAAAACTAAAAACGTAAAAATTAAACTTTTTAATAATATGAGGAAAAAAGTATTTAATGCAAGGAAAGTCCTGGAAAAATCTATTTTTAGCTCAAAAATCTTAAGAAAAAGCTGCTTTAAGCCCAAAAACGAAAAAGCAAAAAATGGCAAAAAAGCAAAATGAGTAAAACTGACAAAAAAGCTAAAAATGATATTAGTCTTCTCTGATAATCATATATATTCATATATGACAATATTTACAAATATGTGGTGACCATATGTATACGCTAAAATTTCTGATCCGTATACATATGGTCCTATATGATAGCATATATTGAACTGAATATGGGAATATATGACCATCTGTCCTCATATATGATATATGTGATCACATATTCAGGTATGATTTTATATGCTCTTTACGATACCATTTTTACCTGTGCTAGGTACCCGCTGAAAAAAGTTTATATATAGCTTGCTATAACTTAACGTAATTATATATGCTTATATATGATGCCATATGTAATGATATATATTTACTTCTTATACTTATTTTTAAGAAATGTTTCTAATATAGCTCTATATATCATCATATATCGTTATATGTTATATATGAGTTGATATTTTTTATCTCGTTATATATAATTAATATAGCTATATATGAGATCATAATAGCTATATATGAGATAAAGCTATATATGAGATATACTTCCATGCATAATTATATACACTTATATATAACTATATATAATGCAATACAACCAAACAAATTCTACCAATTTTAGTTGTAGTTATATATGGCATCACATATAATTCTATGTACATATTCTTGTTAAAATTTAAAAGAAAAATGCTGTTGGCAGAGTATATTTTAACAAAATTGAGGACAAAAATATAAAATTCAATGTATTAAAAGCAAAAACATATTGCAAACCAACCGAAAATAAAAACTTAAAAAGAAATACACTTTAAAGTTTGAAATCCCAAAAATCTTATGACAACATTGTTTTATATCCCAAAGATCCGAATCAGATTTGACCGAAAAAACACATAATATTCAATATTTATCACAGGGAATTAATATTTGTTTCTAACAAAATTATTTGTTTTCAGTTTAATGAGTAGGATTAATAAAACTGTTAAGAAAATTTAAGTCTCAGCTTTGCATTTATATAGACAATTTTATATAAACTGATTTTGGACTAAAATCACAGAAAATCCACGTTTTTTTTGTACAAACTAAAGCAAAACTACAAACGAAACAAACATTTTTTTTATACCGCTTTATTTTTACCCAAATAGAAAATGGTCAATAGTAAAAACAAGCAAATACAGGTATGCGCTTGCACGGATAATAGAGGTAAAGCACGGTTAATAGAGGAAACATAAAATTAAGAATAATATAGATAAAAGCGCGGTTAATAGAGGTATACATCAAATCAAAGATATACCCGTTTAATGGAGGCACGGTTAATCGATGATATGTTTACATATACGCATATCGGAACATTTTTCATCGGGTACATATTAAAAGTGTAAATAACTAAAAATCACTAAATAGCGATAAAGTTTCGACTTAATGAGTTTGATATAATTTTTATTAAAAAATAAAAATTATGTTTTTTTCGACCTTTAATTGTGCAATGAAAAAGAAAATTATTCAGTTCGAAGCCATACTCTTTATTTCTTTATTAGGATATTGTCCTAACAAATAATCTATAGAGTTTTGTTTCAAATTATTAATTGACCCTTTCAGGAATTTTCTAGGTTCCCATCATCAGAACCCGTTTTGAAAGAGGTAACAATCCCATACAAAACATCAAGCATTCATATAAACTAGTTTCCTCACTAAATGAGAACTAATATATGAGCTTGAAGTTAAAGATTATCACCATTGATTAAAAAATAAATTGAAAAATTGTTATTTGTGTGTAAGGTCTACCGTTAGTAGATATTCAATACACGTTTTTTGTATTTTTTTTTCGTTTTTTCTACACTTTGTTTGTTTAAAAACAAAACATACAGGGGGAGTAGTAAAAAGACCGTACTTTGTCTTTTATACAAGTTTCGACTAAATGTTAATGAAAATATAAAAATTCAAAATGATTAATATTATATTTACTACCACAGAACTCGATACATCAAATCAATAAAATATTTTGGCGATAATTACAATTCTTAAGAGAAATTTTTAAATAAAATGGCGGTTTTCGAGAAAATGCGGTTTAAAAATTTTAACAATTAATTCTTTCTTTTTTTTTTTTATTTAATTTTTGTAGTTTGGCGTCTTATAAAACTTTTTCTCCCTTGAATTTCCACTCTGCAAAAAAACGCTATCTATATAAAGTCTAGTTTAAAAAACGTATTTAAATTAAAAAATTGGTCCATTATCTTAGAAGTTGTTGGGAAAAAGCTAAAATAACTCATATTTTATGAAAAATCCCCAGGATAACGTTATACTTCCTGCAATGTGTATGCTATACATTTTTTTAAACTTTAGCAAAGAGTGTTAAATTAAATAATATATTGAATATACAATTTTTTCGGGCATACTAGGTTCATAAAATAAAAAATTATAATAAATTTGCTTCCTCAAAATCACAACAAATCGAATAACTTGAAAACCGTTAAAAATTTATTGAGGGTCTGTTCCTATAATCTTGAAGATAATACAATTTTGATTCTCAATTCATTTAGAAGTCCTGAAGGACGTGCATTATAAAACATTACAAATTAAATGTGAACTTGTTTTTAAATTTGCATGTAAATTTCCATACGAAATATTCGAATAAATTTAAGTTTTTAGCGAGATTTCGCTGAAATTTGGAACGTATGTTGGTGTGGTCCACACTTACCAATCCAGCCTTGAAGAGCAGAAATCGGACTACGTGTAGCATCCTAATGATTATGTATACCTATATCGAAACTTTTTTCATCGGGTAAAAATTTGCTTTCAAAATTTCGATTTTGAAAACAATTTGTGCGCCAAAAATTGCAAATTTTAAAACTTTTACTTACTAAAAAAAATATTATAATTTTTTTTTAATTTTGATTTGTTTTGCAAATATTTTAGGAAATATTTAAACGGTTTTGCATATTTGATACAAGATATTATTCTTCGAAGTCACTAGTTTACGCACATAAAGTTAAATGAAAAACAAACCACTGAATTTTAAGACTTCAAACCATTTTTTTATTAAATAAAATTTAATACAAAATCAAACAAAAAAACCGCATGGAATTATAACCACTACGAACAATATTATCCACTTTTTCCGGAAACCCTCCCATTAAGGCTTTTATGGTAGTTTCTGTCACCTTTTTAGAGCAGGTGGTGCATCTACGTTTGAAATCTTGCATGTCCTGGGAGACCTTTTTTGTGCCCTTTAATTCTCTTTTAACAAGAGCCCAATATCGGGGCAAAAGTAAGTTGATACATTGTGCTGACTCAAGAATGGAAGAAGTCTCTTCTGCAAACACACCCATACTAGGAATTTTTTAGGGTATTTCGTTTGCTCTTTCGACCTAAATTTTTCCGCAACATTTCCTCGAACATCGGAAACATAAAATTCTTGACCAGGGAGCTGCGAAAAATCATCCAGGACAAAAGTTTCGTCGTCCATTACACAACAGCTGTATTTTTGTATAAAATTTGATTTCAATTTTCGAGCTCTGGTTTTGGACTGCCAATATTTTAAAAGCGTTTCTATCGGGAACTTTTTTGAACTTTGTAGTACTTTAGTCCTGCCTTACGTTTCACTTTACCTACAAAAAAGTCCGAGCATTGGGCTAACCGAGCTGTTTTTCTGCCAGATGTGTTAGGAGCTCTCTTAAGAATGTTTTTAACTTATATGCCTTTTCACTGTTACGATAACCAGTCGCTTGTCCTGTTCCCGGCTTCCTTTCAATTTTTAGGTGTTCCAGATAACTTTTTACCACTTTACTGTTTGGCGGCATACATTAGTTTCATTGTCCATTTTTTTGTATGCCCATGTTTGGTTTTGTTGAAAATATTTAATTATTTCTGAACGCAATTTTCTTTCATCGTCCATTGTGTAAAAAATTGAAAATTAAAACTCATGAAGTAAATTAATTTATTAACTGACATATTTTTAAAATGTAAACTGCCGAAATATGAGAAGCTTTAAACCAAAGTTATAGGCAAAAATGTGTGTTAACATTTTTATGATCTCACTCCTTATCCTTTATTTTATTATTTATTATTCTCGTGCAATGGAAATTTCAAACTCCAAATATATGCCACCCTACTTATAAATAATGTGCATGTCTAATAATGTTTATGCCATTGCAGCAGGTCTGTACCGAGTATCTGTGACTAAAAAAAAAACTGCTGCATGATGTTTGTTAGTCTACCAAAAAGATCATAAAAAAAATCTTGAAAAAAAGAACATTCATACATTAGAAACTATTGACTTTACAGTTTGTTGCTGTCATGTTATCTTGTCTCTACTTTTTTTCGATGTGCAACAAAACATTTTTTTGTGAATGTTTGTCCGTCTATTAGACTGTCTGTCTTTCGTGCTATCTATTTAGTTAGAATGTCTGTCCAAAAATTTGTACTTGTACAGCAACTATGACTGTTGTCTAAACTATCTGTCTTCTTATATTTGGCTATTTTGTTAGTATGTACTCGTCGTTATATGTTTGTAGTAAGTACATTTCATTAAGTTAAATCACATTATTGCATTTATATACTACGATTTATAACAGACATTGGCAAATGTGGCCCCAACAACGAATTTCGTGCGGCCCTAAATTGATTAGTATGAATGCCTTTTATCGTCCCATGCTCAATCATAAAAAAAAACTATTTATTAAACTGGCAGGCCGTTAGAAAAATCGACATTTGACCACTTTTTTGTAGTCCAGTGTAAAAAACAAATAGTAAACAAATTTTACCAGATGATTGAGGATGGGGCAATAGCCACGTTATTTATGCGTCGATTTAAGCCCTATATCATCAAAATAGGTTCATTAGAACTTGAGGAACCCTGCGTATCAGTTTGAAAATCGTGGTTACGAGAAAACCGCGTTTAAGTTTTAAGTTCAATTTCCTGGCACACAAATATTATCCTAAAAGCATTTTTCGAAATTCGAAATAGTTTGGGAGATACGGTAATTTTTTGTGAAGCAATGTTTTTACCTAAAGATGGCATTAAACATTGCTTCACAAAAATGGCCGCATCTCCCAAACTATTTCGAATTTCGAAAAATCCTTTTAGGATAATGTTTTTGAATAGCAAAGAAAAAAAAAATAATCGAAAAAAATGTGTTCAAACCAGAAGACCCCCTTAAACTTTATTCACACTACCCCAGCAAAACCACACATTACCAAATCATGGGTAAAGTAATGTATCGCCATAGGGCATCATATATTGCTTTACACGTTACTTCACTGATGAATTTTACAGGCGATGAGCCTCAAAGTAACTCATTTCCTTGTAGGGGGTAAAGTAACTGGTTACTTATATGGTTACATGGTGGGAAAAAGTAATGTGTCTATAAATAGATTTTCGTAAAAAAATGCATAAAAATTTTTGTTTACAGATATTTTTTTTTAATTAAATAAACAACTTTTTTTTTATTAAATAAATAACTTGGTCATGCTAGGATTCGAACCTGGGGTCTCTGGTATGTAACAATTAGTTAGGCGAGAACTCTACCAACTGAGCTATCGATACATATAATATTTTATTGCTTAAAATGTAAATGAGTTGTTGTGCTTCGTGTTTTCGTTCGTGATATCAAAAATATACACCTTACCATTATGCTTACAAAAAATCACAAAGTAATGTGTCTATAAATAGATTTTCAAAAATATATATTAATAATTACTTTACGTTTATAATTCATGCATTATGTAATTGATGATCGGTAAGTCATTATTTTATGTTTTGAAGTAATGTAAATTGTAATGAGGTCTCATTACGTGGTAATCCATGAGTGTTCAATTGTCGGTAACTCATTACTTCTTGTTGGAAAATAATGATACAGGTAAGGAGTACACATTACAAGGTAATGCATTACTTTTTCGCACCCATTACCAAAGTTTTGCTGGGACACTTAAAGGAAAGCTCTTTCGAATTTATGGAAACCTTGACAAATACTATACTCCAGTAAATCAAAAAAAAAAAAATATCCAATTTGCTCTATCTCAGTAAATATTTCATATAAGGGTCTTTTTAAAAATAAAAATGTTGATGACAATTTTTTTTTATCAAATAAAGAAAAAATTGTAAAACTTGTTTCATAAAATTTGATGAAAATTTTTATGATATTTATGTAAGCTACATAATTCTGACAATTCTATAAATTCATTAAGAGATTCAGTAATATTTGAAAAATACGTACAATTTTTTAGAACTTTTTTTATACAATATAAGCTTTATATTTTAGAAGATCGATTCGATAATTTTTACGCTTCAGATTCGTATTTGGAAGACCATAATACTTTGAAAAGGCATTATGATGAGTCTGTGTTATGTAAAAATCTTTTAATTTTCATAGAAAAATAAAAAAATTTTCAAAATTTTTCAGTCCAAAACAATTTGGTTAAAAATTTTGAACTTGTATTCAAGTTTTTCTCCGAGATTTATTTATTGATGTGCCTAGTATGAATAAAAATTGAATGTATCAGAATTTTTAAGACAAAATTAAGATTTAGAAGGAGAAATCAAAAAATTAAATTTTGAAAATCATTACGGGGTATTTTTAAACACGCTTAAACGTTTTCCGATCTGGTAATTTTATGTAGAATTTATATTCACAGAAATATAGACGATGATGACGTACTTCTCCAAAACTAATCCCTAAAATATTTTCCCTTGGGTAAGGGCCAAAAAAAAAAAGAAAGACCCGCAATTGAAAAAGTAAATACAATTTTTGACTTTAAATTAAGGTTTAAGAGAGGCAAAATCTTTTAAGAAAATGTTCACCACTTTTCAGTGCTTATTTGTGTTGATTAGTTTAATATAGTGCGGACCTCTGCACAGTGGGTTCAAAGACGTCAATGTGGCGATTAATTGAAATTTAGAAATCAAGTTTGTATTTGGTATCGGGTAAAAATATAGATATACAATTTTGCATCACTAAAGAGTTTTCAAAATCAATCAACTAAGTTGTTTACTTTTTTGAAGTGAGCTTTCAAAGTTAACAAATTTTTGCTGTTTTTCACAAAGTGAAAAAAAAAACACTAAAAGTCTTTGCGATTCAAGAGCTTATTTTTGTTATTAAGTCTTTCAAAAGTAAAACTTTTATGATGGATCATTTAACTTCAGGTATTTTAGTATATGGTAAATACTTTTTTGTTTAAAAAAAAATATATTTGTAAATATTTTTAATAACAAGTTTGATATAATTTTTATTAAAAATAAAAATTATGTTTTTTTCGACCTTTAATTGTGCAATGAAAATGAAAATTATTCAAGTTCGAGGCCATACTCTATATTTCTTTATTAGGATATTGTCCTAACAAATAATCTATAGAGTTTTTTGTTTTCAAATTTATTATTTGACCCTTTTGAGGAATGTGTTGATAGATCTATTCGGGAATTTTCTAGGTTCCCATCATCAGAACACGTTTTGAAAGAGGTAACAATCACACGAAAAACATCATAAACTAGTTTACGCACTACATGAGAACTAATATATATATATGAGCTCGAAGTTGAAGATTATCACCATTGATGAAAAAATAAATTGAAAACTTGTTGTTTGTGTATATGTCTACCTTTGGTAAATATTCAATACACGTTTTTGTTTCTTTTCCTTTTGATTTGTTTTTAAAAACAAAAATGTACAGGGGAAGTAGTAAACAAGACCATACTTTGTCTTTCATACAAGTTTGATATAATTTTTATTAAAAATAAAAATTAAGGTTTTTTTGACATTTAATTGTGCAATGAAAATAAAAATTATTCAAGTTCGAGGCCATACTCTATATTTCTTTATTAGGATATTGTCCTAACAAATAATCTATAGAATTTTTGTTTTAAAACTTATTATTTGACCCTTTCAGGAATGTGTTGATAGCTCTATTGAAAACAAAAACTCTATAGATTATTTGTTGGGACAATATCCTAATAAAGAAATATGGAGTATGGCCTCGAACTGGAATAATTTCATATTCATTGTATTTTTAATGACTTTTTTAAAAAAAAGATTCAAAATTGGGACATTTCCCACATTTAATGGGCTGCACTTATTAAGTTAGTTATAGTTGGGTTTAGTTTTGTAGATTTTATGATGTCAGTTTGTATTTAAAAAAAAACCCGTGACAATGCTCAGTCCTTTTTTGTTATTTTCGTTGTTGTGTATAAAGTCTGGTTGTCATTTATTGATCCATACCGGTAATTGCATTTATTGCGGTTAAATATTGTCTCTTTCTATATATTTGGTACTTTTGTTATTGTTTTTTTGATGCATCTCTAAAGTTTAGAGAGTGACTTTGATCACTTATGCTCACGTACACAAAATTTTGTCACGTAAAATTTACAGTAGTTTAAAAATTTTTATTTTCAATTTATAACGAGCTTTCAACCTCTGTATATTTACAAAAATAAAGCAAATCAAACATATTAGCTAGGTTGATACTAGTATTTCGATCTGGCTAAAGATCTCATCAGAACCCGAAGTTTTAGAAAAGTTAGAGCCTCCATAATAGGTAGAACTTTAACAAAAAAAAACTATTAATAATCAATTTTGCTCCATTCTTGTCTTCTTAGTAATCAAGCACGTGGTTAGGTCTTTTCCTAATTTTTATTTTGTTTTATTAATTAATAATCATATAATTACAAATTATATACTATTATTATTATTACCCTAACCGAGCACTAGCTACTATGGCCTTTGGCGCGTTGTAGCGAAAACAGACCAGTGCCTCTTTTGGGAATCGAACCCACGACCCCCGCACTGATTAAGCTAGCACGCTACCAACTAGCCTACCGGGGCGCACAGTTTAAAAATATTTTTAATACATTAAACAAAATTTAAGTGATTAAATTGTATTTCAATCACGACCACAAATGATGTACTCATGCTCACCAATTTATGCTCACGCACTAAATTTTTGTAATCAAAAGCTATGGAAACCATATAATTGATCCATGTATTTTATATTATATTAATTTTATGTTATATTAATTTAGCCAAATAAAAATTTTTACATTAAACTTACACAACTTTATTAATTTATTCTCGTCTCTGCGGTAACGCTTGATTTGTGAAAAAAAAGTGTCACTCGAGTGTCTATATTTTTGTGTGTTTGTTTTGTATTGCTGTGATATTATTTTTTGTTTAAAGTGTCAAGTGTTTTTACGGTTTTTAACATGTTTGGCGTCAAATTAGGTATTTGGTAACTAGGGAATCGAATAAAACTTTCACATTCTTTTAAAGGAATCAAATCTTTTTTAAGAACAAGCGCCAAAACAATATTTAGTTTTCTCCGAGAACTTTAGAATTTCATTATAATTGGGATATTTATAATTAATTTGATAATTCAGAATTAATTATTTTATTATTTTTTTTTTAGTATTATTTCTTCCAATTTTTTTTTCTAAAATTCTGTGTTTTTATGTATTTATGATTATTCATCAATAAATAATTATAATATTCTCTTACATGACTCTTTAAGATAAACTTGTACATTTATGTGATTTACTGAAAAACAAAAATTGGATTTTAAATTAAATTTATAGTAATATAAATACATGTTATTTAGTTATTCTTAAAATCTTTTAGTAACACTTTAAGTACGCGCTTGTCTTTCCATAGTTACAGCCAAAATTGTCAACTAAGATCTTTCTCACCGAAAAACAAAAAAGCGCTTAACAGGTTAAAAAACATTTTTTTTTCTCCAATTTTCCAGAATACTGTGTTTTAATGTATTTATGATAACTCATCAATAAAAATTTTTGGCTCTTCAAGCAATTTACGTGCCCACCCCTGATATACAACAAACAACATTTTCATTCCTTCTGTAAGTCTCTTACATATTCTTATAGTTTTTACCTTTTTGCAGTCAGAAAATTATATTTTTCCCAAAAATATTTTATTCATAACTTTAATGAATATTAACATGATTACTTGTAACATTTAAAGTAGAAATAAGCTAATGAAAAGTTGGTTAATAAATATATGCAGATACACTCAAAATAATATGACACTAGAGGTAGATAAATAACACTAAAAAATTTGTTGATTTGAAACATAAAAAAATTTAATTTTAGTTAAACTGTAGATACGGTTTTCAAATCTTATGCTCTCGTGGCCTAACCGGATTTATAAAGTACTTTGATGAAAGCGTTGTTTAATATCTCGTTTGATTTTCATTAAATACTCACCTTTTTACGAAAAGGGGTATGTCAGTATCCCAAAATTCGAAATTATCATAATCTTTGAATGTAAAGATTAAAGGAAATTTTTTGCTTCAAATTCTCCTGCAAGCCTTAATGAAATTCAAAGATTTCATTAAATCAGTTAAATAGTGTATTTTAATTCGAACTTTAATGTTATTATGCTTCTAATGATCAATTTAGATGGGCAGAAAGTTTCCAAAACATTTTAAGGTTTCGTGCTCCCTTTATTCGAGGAAAAATTGAAGTTAGGTTAAATGAGAGCCAGCGAGAAGGCGAATACATTTGGAGGCCAAGTGACCCTTGTTTCCCCTCAGTATTTCCCAAACCCAGCACATAAAACAATCGGAATTTGTTTTAAACAATCCTGTCTCGATTCATTCATTCCACTTAATGGCAGATATCATTACCTTAAATTCAAGACGTTTACAATTAAAATGAAATCATTTTGGGGACCGAGCCAGTGTACCACCACCGTCGCGTAGTATGGTATTGTGTTCCTACGGATCTGTGTTTGAGCGACTGCATCTCTCTTAACCCGAGATCTACCATTACCCCCATTATTTATACATCGACATAATGATATTTCCAAACCCGCTTCCTGTGGTAAACGTGCCTTGAATAGACTTCCGACCCAGTCTCCATTTACGACCCATCCGTGAAAACCTAAATATCTTCCTCTTAGTCCTTTCTGATCTATAATATTACATTAGAAGTTTGCAATACGATCAGAGTTGTCACTCTCGAGCATCGCACCATTCATCACGAAGTATAATACTTTTATCCCAGGTGATTTGCTTCAGCAACTGTTTTAGACCTTAGTCCGAGAGCTGCATTGCCTTCCTTACCTCCCCTATATACAATACTTCCTAATCCACTTGTGGCGCTGAACTGGCGGCTCCTGTGCTGCTCCACCTTTCTTGAATAAATCCCCTTCTTGTCCCCATCAATTTATTTTATGTATTCCTGAAAACTGAGATGGAGTCCCTCTCAATGACAGAGTGGGCACTCCTGTCCTCCATTATCGGTATTCTCATTTTAAAAATTGGCAAGACGTTCACAAGCAGCAAAATTAACATTTTCATGATCGAACAGTGTACCGTATGGGTGGTACACGGAGTATGGTACAGTGACCCCAAGAGCTTTGTCACAGCGACTTTCTCTCTGCCCGGGAGCAGTCTTGGCTCCTTTACCCCTGCTGTATATGACACTTCCACACCTACTTGAGGTACAGCTCCTGAGCTACTGTATATACCCCCTTTATTATACCCCCAGACACTGTCACCATCTCCTGCTTCAATATATTCGTGAAAACCAAGAAACCCCACATAACGGTGTACGATATTGTGACCCAAGGAGCTATGTCTCAACGACTTCTTTTTTCTTTGGCCGTGATCTGTCTTGTCTACCACAGCTGCAGACCCGCAGCATTTGCATCATTTTCTCAGTATTTCTACTTCAGAAAAGTTCAATGTTGATCAACGCCTTGACAGTATTTCACCTTGTAGACAAGTTCTGGCTTTGCTGTATTCGCTTCTATAACGATCCGAGTTGTTCACGCAGATAGATTCGCAAGCGCGAAAGGATTTCGTTGATGACAAGGTTCCCAAGAAGAGGATAAATCACCATATGGACTTCGCCTTATAACTGCTTATCGTGCACTCGTCGTACATTTGTCCCCACTCTCTCCACTAACTCAAAGTTCCATAGATAAGAACGTTCCAAAGATTATAAGAAATCATCTTTTTCATAACCTCCTCGGTATTACTCTTTCAGGAGAGTTTAGAATCCATAATGATACCCATAATATTTGCAGTCTTTAAATGCCGAAAAGTTGCTCCATCTAGTCTAGGGTCATCCAACTCCTTGATCCAACTCGTTTTGCGATATTGGATTTAATACGTTTCGCATTGCTCACATTAATTTCAGAAGAAAAATCGCCGCTCTTGTAACCACTCGCCCAATCTTTATAATGTTGCGAGTGCGTATTCCTCGTGGTGAATTGTGATTTGCTATATTGAGTTTGCTACTGGAATCGTTCTGTGATTATTTAGACTTCCCACATTAAGCATGCAATTTGAGGCTAAAGTTGCTATTAAAAATTTTAACTAATGACGTGTAATATCCGATTTGTTAATAATAGTTTAACTTGTTGTAAACTATTTCCGACACAGGGTACCACTCTATCGTAAAAGTGTGTTAAAAATGTTTTAATAATTTTTTTATTAACATTTTTTTATGGTGTGCGTACTCTCCATATGTATATAAATTTATTTAATTTAAAATTCAAATATTATTAGTATTTCTGCATTAAATGTATTATGCATAGATTAATTAAGATGATAATAGAATATATTGGAATTAGAATACTAAAATTTATGTAGTAATACTTATTAAGGTTTTATAAAATGAGCATTTAAATTGTGATAAATTTTTTGTCAAAAGATTACTATTCATTTAATAATTAAATATTTTTGGCATTAAAATATAGACTTATACAACACTATGTAGAGAAAATTAAAGAAGTTAAATATTGCAGCATGCTGCAAAGAAGATATCTCGGTAACACTTCAAAAGAAATAGATTGCTAAATAGTCAAAGTACCACAAAATAAGGATACACTCAGGGAACTTCTGCTTTAAAAATATATAGTTGTTTGGATTGCAATACAGTTTCTGTATTTTTAATATAAATGTCAGTCATTTGTAGAACAAACTTAATTTATTACTAACATTGCACGTCATTTAAAAAAAACAAACCACATCAAATGACTGTTTTATGATTTTACATTCATTTTTTACAGTTGTAGTTTGTTATTTAAAAAAATAGAATAAGTAAATGTATGTGGTTAATTTTTTGAATATTAAAAACAAATGACAATGTTAGTTGAATTTAATTAAATGTAAGTCGTAATTTCTTCAAGTGAAATTTTATTTGTTTTTGACTACAATTGCTGTCGTCTTTACCTAAATAATACGTTAAGAAAAAGTTTTGCTTCTTCGTTAAAAAATCTTTGAAAAGGAACAAAAAAAACAACTGACACCATGTAGTATATGTGAAAGTAAAATAAAGCAGTCAATTTAGCTTCACATGGCGCAGGATATAAATAAAATAGATTACCAAAAAAAAAAAAAAAAAAAAGAATCCATATAGTACAATTTCTACTTATGTGTTTAACAAAACTCAATAATAACGATCCAATGCACCTTACAACATGTAAAGCGTGTTTTCTATAGAGGTATAGAACTTTTAAATCGAATAAAACAAAGATGAATTTTTTAAATTGACATAAAATTTACTTTATTCGACTGATAATCTTCTGACATTATACTTTAAATATGACTTCTGGCATATGACCGGCACTGCTGGTTTGGACGTAGTCTAATCTGGCGGTCCAATTTTCGATGAGTTTTTCCAACGTTTGAAGCCGTATATTGCCAATAACTCGGCGAATGTTGTCCTCCCAGTGGTCAATCGTTTCGGGCTTAGCGGCGTAGACTAGTGACTTCACATATAACCACAGAAAATAGTCCAGCGGCGTTAAAATCGCACGATCTTGGAGGCCAATTCACGGGTTTGAAACGTGAAACTATGCTGTTACCAAACGTTTTCTTCAATAAATCAATTGTGCTACGAGCTGTGTGACATGTTGCACCGTCTTGTTGAAACCACAGCTCCTGCACATCATGGTTGTTCAACTGATGAACGAAAAAGTCAGTAATCATGGCTCTATATCGGTCACCATTGACTGTAACTTTCTGAAAAGCATAATTTTTAAAAAAGTACGGACCAATGATTCTACCAGCCCATAAAGCACACCAAACAGTCAGTTTTTCTGGATGTAACGGTGTCTCAACATACACTTGAGGGTTATCATCACTGCAAATACGGCAGTTTTGTTTATTGACGTATCGACAAGAACCGTGATTTTCAAAATAAATTTGCACAATTTGGAAGAGTTGTTTAGGAGTCAGTTTATTCATGTTGAAATTCCAACTTAAAAAAGTGTTGCCAACTTAAAGTTCTATACCTGTATAAAAACACCCTTTAGTTTGTTTAAAAGAGAAGTTAAGTTATGTAGTAGTTATGAGAGGATATATATTAAAAGGAGATACAGATCTTATTAAATAATATAGATCTTATAAGAATATATGGATCTTATAAGAAAATTTAGATCTTATAACAAGATTTGCCTGATTTTACAAATAATATCACCTTGTTAGGAGCAGACTATAAAAAAAATACAATATCATTATGTACGCCTGTCATAATCTGGCTAATTTATTACCTGCTCTTTTTTACGTTGACCATAATGAACTCACTGTTCCAACTACTGTCTGTTAATAATTTTGTAACCTTCTTTATTTTTTTTATTACCATAAATAAAGTTACCATTCATTTCCCAAAATAATATTCATAAATGATGCCCATTAAAATGTATCCAGAAAAATATATTCCAACAACTCTTGTTGAGTCTTTTAGTGTCATCTTGTTTAACAAGGCACAAAAACAGAATAAGACATTTTTTTTTTCCTGTTTTGAAAAATGTCTTTCTTTACATCATATCACAAAAAAACCTCCTTTACTTTTTTTTGTTTGCTTTATTTGCATGTTATAATCACCTGAAATACAAAGACTCACAAAGGAGTTCGTAACAACATCAACAATGCAAAAAAATCACCTCAAATAAATCATGTCAATATATTCAGAATACAAAGAAATAAACGTTGAAAAATGAAACATAACCACTTTAATGCCACACACATGCATTTTCGGTAAAGAAAATGTGAACCTATACTATACTCCACACATCTGGTCATAATAATATGCATAACATGCATAAAATTAAATGCATACTTATATATAAGGGTGGATCGACTTGGGAATTTTTTATGGATATGAATCATTCCATATAAAACCATAAAAAATCGAGCCTAGACCCCCTTAAATTTTAACCAAACTTGGTATGGAAGGTAAATTGGTAGCTCTTACGGTTGTGGAAATATCGCGTTTTAAAATTTGAAGTAAAAAAAATCTAAAATTTAATAAAAGTAGTCATACATATTCGTCCATATCCTTTTAACGGTTACGTTAACGTTACTTATTGATACTTCATTTTAACGTTATTCATTGATACTTCATTTTGAAGCTACTGTTATCGTGCCTTAAATAAAATTAGCAAAAAACATAAAAACAACTTCGAATACCGTTTCCATACAGGGATTTGGCAATGTCATGGGGGGAATAATTTATAATTGACATATTTTTTTTAAGAACTAAAAAACAAGTTTTGTGAAATACAGCGGTTTAAATCGCGGTGTGGTGGAGGAATTCGGAGCGGTTGATATCATATGTTTTCAATCATGTATAAACTTTGTAAGAAATTTTGCTGTAAAATTTTGAATCATTTTAAGGTTTTGATTGAAACTTATCAGAAATGCTGCCAAAATTTTTATTTTTTTGGGTTAAATAAAATGTTAGCGAAATTAATAACATTTTTGTTTTTAAAATAAATGATAAAAAAACGTTAGTGATTGTGAAAGTGAATAAAATTTTTTCTTGAGTAGACCAACATACGTCGATTTTTAAAGAATTTTTTTTTGTGGTTTTAAGCGAAAAAAGCGCAAAAGCGTCAGTGAGTGTGCGTAGCCAAATTTGTGAGTCGAATTTTAAGGGTTCTATTTTTATTAGGTTTTTATTGAAATTTATCTCTAACATTTTTTGTGATTTAATATTTTTGGCTTTTTACAAATAGAAAAATAACTTTCGGTACCGTTCCATATGGAGAATTGGCAATGGCATGGAGGGAATAATTTATAATTAACATAGTTTTTTTTAAGAATAAAAACAAGTTTTGTGAAATACAGCGGTGTAAATCGAGAATTATGAAAACAGCAGTTTATCTTCAAAGAATTCTGTTTTTTCTAATTTTATGGAAACCACGATAGTAGCTTTAAAATATGATATTAACGCATCACGTTCCAATCTTAGTATGTAATGTAAGTATTATATAAATATGTCATATTACAAGTTTTGGGTTGTTAGCTCCAACGCTTTACAGTGGAAAATCGTAGTGTAAGGCCACCTCATAATTCGTTTTTACAAATAATTTAATTTCGGCAAAAAAAAAAAATTAGCACTGTTATAAAACTAAGATGCCAAAATATAATAATTGAAAAAATGTTTATATATTTTGTTAATAGAAAAGTTTGGAAATTACTACCGAATTCACTTCTCATGAATAATATGATTTATTTAAAAAAAACGATTTATTTAAATGAAAATGCAACATATTCAAAGAAATATATTTAATATATTTAATTTTACAATGTTATACCTTTTTGAAAAGGAAATTTTATGCAGATTCTAATTCTCTTCTTTGATTTTCAGTTTCAGTTAGCGAATTTGAAGTTTGTTTATCTGAAACAATTAATGTTTTTAAGCGGCATGTCAAAACTTTGGAAAGGATTTCAAATATGAGCTACACTTACATATTATTAAAACTTGGTTCATTGTTAAACTAATGTATAAAAATTAGCTCCATATTCGTACCTAAACAAATTCAACAAACAAAAATACATTTAAGTTAAATAATAAAATGCACTATTTTGTACGTGAAATTTAAAGGCGTCCCCCACATTTTTATTCACAACTTTAAAATTTCCTGCCCGATTTTTATAATTTTAAACACAAAGCTACTTGGATAAATATTAAACAATGTGGGTAAAATAAAAGGAGTCGAAAAGTCTGAAATTCGCGTTTTATGGGGTCCTTGGAATAATCATTTTCAATCTCAAATATCTATTTTTTAAGAGCTAACCTATAAAATCGGTTAGTATCACTGAATTCAGCGTACTCAAACTAGGTTATCTGCTGTGTACCTGCTAGTTCACAAAAAACTGATCTTCCAATTCGAGCACAGCGTTATACATATATTAATTAAAATGATAATGTATAATTCCCATGTCTTTAATATTTTCTGAGCTTATAAGATTTAATTGCATATTGTTATGTATAACCCCATATACAATTACACATATACGTGAGGTCCTGTGATCGAATCACAGCTCAGCTACATAGAAATTGACAATTTTTTTTATTTGCAACTCTATTTGTTCAAGTTATTGCTAGTTGTTACAGATTGTAAAAAAATATCACTTTTTGTGCCAATAGCACTAGCAAATTATTCTTCTTGCAACTTGGAATTAATAATATTTTTAAAAATAATTTGACATTCCTTCTTTTTACCCAGTAAAAATTGTTCGTGTTTTTAGAATCAGGATAAAACAAATGCGCTGATGTACGTGCTTACTATTATCTTATACTGAGAAGCAGCAAAATAAACGAATAATTTTCGTATGAAAATAAACAACAACTTTTTTTGAGCTTACTGTATATCCTTACAAGAATGCAGGTAGTAATCAGTTTACCGTAATCCCTTACAAGGATGCAGGTTGTAATGCAGAAAGTTTCATATCGAGGATTATAAACGATCAGTATCAGTTTTCCCAAGTAGTTTCCAATTGTGTTTGGTGTTTTTGAGTCTGTTATAAAAAGTAATTAGTCATTTAACTGTTTCTGAAGAGGTAGCACGTGGTGCACTGCTCATAACTTTTGAACCCGTCGACAGACTTTTATTTATTATCATCAACTTCTATTAATGTTATACTAAAACTAAGTAACACTGTCCATTTATAAGGGAGGTTGCCAGATCGATTCCTCTTGTTATATGAAGTGATCAAGAATTGGTGAACTTTATTGACCGCTGTTTGCAAAAAAGATTTCAACATGTTTCAAGAAATGTCACATTAATTTTGCACAATTTTTTATCTTTAAATAAAAACATTTTAAATTATAAAACTTAAACCGAAATACCAACACAAATACAAATTTTTCTTAAACTTTCTTTTAATAGTTTTACTTAAATGTCCAATTTTTTCAGTAACCCCAGTAAATTTTAATTCTAATTAAAATATCCTTAAATTCTTAAACCGTTCCACCCTATTGTATATATTACATACGTTGAAACCGTTTACTTTAATGCAAAAAAGCAGAAGAATTTCTTATTCGTATCATAAAAAAAAAAATTACAACTTTATCAAACAACTCAGCTGCATTTGACATAATATATTTTTGAGATGGAAAGCTTTTGAAAAAAATAAGATTTTAGAGATGGAAAATTATATTTAAACGAATTTTTATATACATGTATATTACCCAAACAGTATATTCTTTGTATTAAATAATTAAATTTCTAAATCATAAAGTATTCGTAAATATTTCGTGGATAATATCAAAATCCATAAGCAATTGAAGTTAAATAAGTTTTTAGCTATTAAAGATATTGAAATGATTTTAAGATTTTTTTTTACCTTTAAGTGTCGTTAATTTAAAACAATAAAAATAAGTTTAAAAAATATTTTTTTAAGATAAAAAAAAATCACTTCATAAAGAACTGACTTTTTCACAAAATCTGCTGTCTAGCTCTGAATTATGGTTAGGATCAGTTTTTTTATGGAGGAGTTGCTCAAAACATATTGACCTATTATTTCAAATTAAACAAAAGTTCAAAATCCATAGGCAAAATGGTGGGCACACTTGCAAAGTCAAATTTGCCATTTTCGACCAATGTAGAGTGCATGTCCAGAAATAAATAAAATTACATTCACAGCCTTTTTTAAAGTCCATTTTTTAGAAACAGTTAAAAAATAATCATTTGTTATTAAATAAGGAAGTTCTGAGAAAAACGTAAATGAATTAGGGTACTTTTTCGGAGATCTTTGGGATGTTTTTTAAAATGTTGACTTTGAGCATTTTTCACCGCTAAACTGTTCAAGATAATTTAAAATCTTTTCTGAAGTTTGTTTCTGAATGTGTTAGTAATCTTACAAATTTAATTATTTTTGATTTGGTTTTGCAAAAAAAAAAAGATATTGGCCAAAAAGAAATATAAGGCAAAAAATTAACATTTTAATTTTTAACATCAAATACCTTTTTAGTTATAGGAGCAATTCCATTTAACATCACCGTGAAATTAATCGATGTTTTCCGATTTTGATAAAATTTTGTGAATGTGTGCGGTAGTGAACGCAAGTATTAAAAAAATTTTTTTTTTTTTGGAAAACTCTGGCAACCTTATTGCTTCAAATTGTGATATAGGGACTTCACTTAAAAGATCATAACTTTTGATGTGTAAAAAATATCGACAAATTAATTTTTGCATAAGAACGACTAGGTTTTTTTGAAAAAAAAACTTTAAAATCAATTTTTGGAAAAAAAATACATTTTTTAAAATTTTTTTAATTTTGATACAAATAGCTACACATGTGTTACTTTTTTCCATAGTAATAGTAGTTTCCATAGTAGTAGCAACAATTAAAAAAAAAACACATTTTCTGGTGTACATACTTCTACATTTTTTCTGATATCTCACTAATTAAGGAGCTTTCCACTCTGAAATTTTCAGGGTGTTTAGAACACAAGTGTAGCTATTTTTTTCCAAAAATTGATATTAAAGTTTTTTTATCAAAAATTTTTATTTTTAAAAAATGTGTAAAATTTTTTTTTATTATTTTTTTATACCCCAAAACCTAGCCGTTCTTTTGAAAAATAATTTTGTCGATATTTTTACACATCGAAAGTTATGACCTTTTAAGTGAAGTCCCTACCCCACAATTTGAAGCTATAGGGTTGCCAGAGTTTTCCAAAAAAAAAAATAAAATTTTTTTTAATACTTGCGATCACTAGCGCATACACTCACAAAATTTTATCAAAATCGGAAAACATCGATTAATTTTACGTTGCTATTAAATGGAATTGCTCATAATAGATATTCTACCACTATGAGCATAATTTTTGTTTATCTTGTATAGAAGATTATCTCGGTGAAATTTTTTTTAAATCGGTTTACATTTGCCAAATTAGCAAGCACTTAAAGATTTTCTATAGGCGAGGTGGTCAACGTTGGTGTCATAGTAATCACCCTGTATAAGCATAGAGAGTCTCAAATGACAATATTCTAAAAGCCTAGGTCCTCCCCTATAACTACTCCAATTTTCTATGGATTGGCCCGGTAGTATAGAACTTCTATTCTTATTAAAACTTTTTTGTTGAAAACACATCACTGTGCGGTGTTATAAAACTTTTACGCTGATTTGTTTAAGGGCGTATGAGAAAATTTTTTGAATGAGAAAAATTTTTTGTGCAATATGTACTTTTTATGTAAAATTAAAAGCTCGGATCAGGAAATTTCCGATCTTGTAAAAATTTTAATATTCAGAAAATTTCTTAATTTTCTTCTTTAATTTGAAAAATTAACTATTTTCTTACAAAAAAAACAAATTAGAATTTTGAAAAACTGTCTAAAAATACCACAATTTTTAAAAAAATTCCCAAAATTCGTGAAAATCCGATCTATCAAATTGTATATTATTACGATTTGATAGATATTTGCTTTAACAACAAATAAAAATTATAATTTAATTAAAATCTTAACCGGTTTAGAAACATAAATAAATTCTAGATTTTAAATAAACTATTCTCAACGATGTATGTTCAGTCCTACTTATAAAAACTTAGGTCTGATTTTCAAACTTAAATATCAGATGTAATAAAAAAATGAGCACTCGAACTTCTTCTTCGAAAAATGTTTAAACGTTCTAATATAATGTAGTTACTAGTAAAACACCTTGAACATTGTAGATAATATTGGTCTTTCTAAATAAAACTTAGCCAGGCACAAAATCAGTAAAGACTGATTTTTGGGGGGAGGACTAATGACATCAAAGATTTCTAAAAAAGGCAGATTTTATATCTTCATATGCATTAATATATTCCATTTTTTTCTTATCGTTACAGGTATGCAAAGTTTGATCTTGGTATATACAATTCGATCAAAGGTATTTTTTTATATTTTTAACTTAATTTAAAAAGAAAGTTTTCCTAGCTAACTCTCCGATTTTAATGAAATTTTGATAGAAAAAGGAAATGTCAAAACAAACCTGTCATGTTTTTGCGGACAGTACCGGAATCATGGAGATAACATATTAGAAAGAAAATTTAAATTTTTTATAGAAAATATGACAAAAACTTTCAAACATCAAAACTAGAAAACTAGAAAACTAAAAAAGCATAAAATTCATAAAAAAAAGAATTTCACATACATAAGGCACTAGGGCTTAAAACATGATTGTCACTGCCAAAACATAACTACATGAAAACTCGTTAAGATCCAAATTGGCAAAAATATGAAGAAAAAAAATAGAGAAAACATACGAGTTCTCTTCAATTTAATAATATATAAAAAAGCCATGGGTATGTCAGGGAAGTTTTCTTCTCCATGCAAAAGTATAATATAGATTAAAGTACCCGAGTAAAAATTGTATATATGGTCTTGAGTTTTTTCATCTTAAAATATATTATAACATGTGATTATATATGGAGTCATGTATAGCCATATCTTATTATATGTTTCTTATATGGTAAATTTTTATATACTGACCTTTATAAAATTAGATATTAGACATATGTGCTATACATAATGAGACATGGCTTATTTATTGTCATGAAGAATAATACATTCTCATATGTTACATAATTATGTAATATGTATATGCATATGCATATAATTATGCATATTATAATATGCAATCACGTATGGTTCAATATAAGCTTTATAATTTAAGATATAACAATATATACTGTGTAATAACAAGTATTATTATATTATGATCTAAAATGTGCTTGTATATATGGTGCCATGTTTATAGTACAACGTAATATATAATTATATATAACATTGAATGATGTAAGATGTAATTATACAAGATTCCATATGTAACACAAGATTAAAAATATAGTTTGAGATTTGATTATATATGGTCCAACATCATTAAAATTTTATATGCGTTTAAGATATATTGTTTTTTATATCCCCATACATAATTATATATGCGTAAGACGTCTAAATTATTCTTAGTTTTTATTTTTTTAATTTTATGTCTTGGGATTTAAGTTAATCAAATTACATCTCAAAATATATTATTCTATTCACCAGGAATTACATATCTTTTTGGATCTAATTAGATCCATTTAAACCTAAATTAATCCCATGGGATATTTTGTGATCTGTCAGGATCTTAAATTAAATATTATTGTATATCCCAATTTTGACATCAATTTTAAACTAATTTAGTCTAGTAATACATTTGAGGTATCTAATCGGATATTACTGGATACCCCAATTTGGAGATAAACTTCTTCCCTGAAGAAGTCACCCAATGTGGAGACGAAATATTGGAAATAAATAATTATAATAAATAAATAAATGATCTTAAGCTCGTTTAAAATAAGAAGAATTTTAAAAATTTCGTTATGTTTCATTTAAAAAACTTGGGGCTTTAAAATTGTTTATTTCTACAAATTTTTATTTTCAACTTAAATATTTTTAAGGTTAACTTCAAGTAACATAAAGCATACCCAGTATCGACTAAAATTGTACAAAATCAGTTATATTTAAATCTAATTAAATATAATTTAGAGTCCCGGATATGAACAAATCTCGGAAAAAATTGTATCAAATTATATCTAATTTGATATAATTAGGTGCATGTAGATGACCCATTTTTTGGACCAATTTTAAGTGTTTATGTATGGGAACTTACCAAATGATATACAATTATATTAGATTCCATATTAAAATTTTTACCCGGGTTAACAAAATTAAAATAAACTCTTAATTATGTACAAACATTGGTCGATTTTACTTTATTTTCTAACAATTTTACATTCATTTATAGACGTTTTTCATTTAGGTCCACTTCAGAGCATATGTTCACAAAAATGAATCTATTGATTTGATTTAACAATTGTTATATAACTTTTTTAAATTAGTTGCCCCAAGAAAATTACCTACAAGGAGTTAGTATATAAGCTGATGTATTTGTATTCGGAATACTCCACTTAGTTTGTTTTTATATAGTCCAGGCAACATTAGGTAACATTCCCTTACTTTTTAATAAATTTTACGATTTGGCGATTTTCATTCAATACACCACACCCCAGGTTTGAAGAATTAAATTCTTTTGGAAAACGGTAACTCGCGCTAAATCGCTACCAATAATGTGTTTGAATTAAAAATTCCTAAAATTCGAAATTTTGAAAAATTGTATTAAATAAAGACTCGAAAAAATGACTTGTAAAAATAGTATAAAAACTAAAAATGACGTTGCAGAAAAAATTTAAAAAATTTCAAGTTTTTTTTTTTTGCTAAATATTAATAAAATATGATAATAACAGGATTAGATTTGTTAATTTTTTTTTTAAATTTTACTATATGTCATGGGATTTAAGTAAATCCAATTTAATATGAAAAACTCTTATTCGATCCACAAAAAATTACTTTTCTTTCTGAGTCAAATTAAATTAGATCTTGATTGATCCCATGTGATATTTTGGGATCTATCAGGATCTTAAATTATATATTATCGGATAACCCAATTTTGAGTTAAATTTTGATCTAATTTCATCCAGTAATATATTTGGATGATCAAATCGGATATTATTGGATACGGCAATTTTGTGATAAATTTGGATAAGATTAAATATTGATCTATAACAAATGAGGTCTTTTTTTGTAATTGATATAAAACTTTTTCTGAACGGGTTCGCAAAATTTTACCTATTTAAAGAATGTAAAGGAGTAAGTTGAGCCACTACTTGTATTTTTAGCTATGTAGAGAAAACGGAGTAGGAATGTTTCAAATCCAACTACAGCAGCTTATGATCCAACTTTTCTGGCATCTTTGAGATGTAGATAATTTTTTTAATAATAGCTAATATAATTAAGTTATATAACAAGTTTTAAAACAACTCAAAAGAAGATTTTTGCTTGGTGTGTCTATTTTCGTTGTACGATTTAAAAAACAGGATATAGTAGTTTAAAGTGTTTTTTATATCGATTCTTTTTACTACCGATTTTTGGTAAATTTTTTCTTAAATGATACAACAAATTAAAAAATATATTTTTTTAATAAGTCCTTAATGAAACTTTTCGATTAAATTTTCCATGAAATTGAAAATAAATTCTGCTATTTTGACATTTTTTTCTCAGAAAAGTTTCGGTTTCTTTAAAAAACAAAATCTTCTTTACACTTGTCAACAATAAAGACATTATTATATTTACATTTACAACAAGTGGAAGATGGATAAAAAGAGAAGAATTACCATAATTATTAAATGAAAATATTATGTTTTATATCATTTTTATTTTGCCGTTCATAAAACTACGGTTACTTTCATGTTTTTATGTCATATTTTACAATATTTCAAAATGAAATATTTCGAGTAAAAGCGATTAGATTGGTGATGAAAGTTGTGGGAGATTTTCAAGATGAAATTAAAAAAAAAAAAACACAAATTTTCCCGATTGCTAGCTATTTTACGCTAACTGTTATAGTAGAGACAACTTTATATGAAAGAGAGAAAGTGACCCTATATGACATGTCACGGAACTAGTCCCAAACTAGACTGCAATTTTTTTTTTCAAAATCTAGGCTTAGAATTTTGATCGAGAATCGTATACGACAAAATTCAAGCACACTAGTTTTTTTTTTATTAAAATCATTCACCACTTTTCACATTCATTGTAATAAACTTGTAAAAACACAGTGTAGAAAAGCATTAGCATATAATTGGTTACATAAGTACATATTTGGTAGTGTCAAGTACTTAGTAAATCCCATTACTTTTATATGGGGATGTCGCGCAAATTAATAATGGCATATCATTACTAAACACCTTACGACAAATAAAAAAAAATATGTGGTTACCTGCTTAGTAGTATGAACAAAAATATGAGTCTAAAAATTAGCTTTCAATAAAAATAAAATTAATAAAAACATAATTTTTTTATTGAATATTTTTTTAATAAAATGTGAGATCATTACTTTATACAGGGGGTCCGCCGGGAAGGCATACTACTTTGTTTGTTATAATTTTTGATTAAATGAAAGAGAATGGATCTTATATTGATAAATATTTTATTTAATGTCGGCAATTATGTATGGAATACAATATCAGATAAATGTCCGCCACATTTTTCATTACATTCTCACACATTTTACGCGGTATTTCATTAATTTCATCACGAATATTTTGTTTGAGTTGCTCAAGCGTTTCTGGTTTGTTTGCATAAACCTTGCTTTTCAGATATCCCCACAAAAAGAAGTCTGGAGCAGTCAAATCAGGCGACCGTGGTGGCCAATCAACATCATCATTTCTTGAAATAACTTGCTGTGGAAAGAGGTCTCGCAGTAATTCCATTGTAATCCTGGCTGTATGCTATGTGACACCGTCTTGTTGATACCACATTTGTTTTGGAAACAAATGCAAATCCTTGTGCAAAATTTTGGCCAAAGTTGTTCTTTGAAGACCAAGCTCCTGAGCACGGCGTCGAATTGAGGTTGATGAATTGTTTTGAACACTTTCTTGAGCAGCAGTAATGTTTTCAGCCGATCTTGCAGTGCGTTGTGGTCCATGCTTGGGCCTATCACCTACAGACACTCTTTCTTCGAAATCATTCACTACACGATAAATAGTGCGTTTTGTTGGCAGTAATCGATGATAAAATGTTTTAACGATTAAAACACTTCACGACTGCCAAATATGAAATGTCAAGACTAATGTTTACCAAAATGGCGGCAAAACAAAGTAGTATAACTTTCCGGCGGACACCCTGTATTTAAAATAATGATAAAAATTGGTGCTTTGGGTAACGCATGTTTTTAATAAAATGGGCGCACATGGGATTAACACCTAGGACTCCAGGTTGTCCATACCAGAGGACAAAAATAATGAGTCTAAGGAAAATTTTCCAAAAAACATAATTTAATAAAAAAAATTTTTTTAGTCAAAATTTTTTTTTTAATAAAATGTGCCCACACGGGATTTGAACATAGGACTCCAGGTTGTTAGTCAAGCGCTCGTATACCTTCATTATTGTGTTAAAATAATGCAGAAAGTAAGTTGGTGTCATTAATGGTAGGGAGAATAGTAATGACATGTCATTACATTTTCTACACGGGGAACAGCAGAAAAAACTATTAAAAATTTGTTAAATGACGTGGCATAAAAAACGGAAATTTAGCTGATTATTAGTAAATTAAGTAAGATTAGAATAGCAAAAATAAAACTACTAAATTTACAAAATTTTAATTATATTCGAGTTGAATTTTAGTTAATTGAAGAAAATCAACAAAAACTTGAACTATAAATTTGTAGACAAAACACAGCAAACAAACACAGTAATATTAAAAAAATGCTTACCTTAAATTCTGTAGAATGCAAATAATAAAGAATTTTTCGCTGAAAAATTGTAGACTAATGATTTCAGAATATTTAAAAAAAAAAAAAATTTAAAAAAATGGAACTATTTTGCCAGTTTTTTTTTTTGCAAATTTGTTGATGAATTTGTTATTCTCAGTTAATTAAAATTTACCTTAAATAGAACTAAATTTTTGCTGATTTAACATATTTATATTTGCTACTCTTATCTTACTATTATTTTACAAAAATAATCTGCTAATTTTAGTAGTTTTTGACTAATTTTTAGTAATAGATAGCTGTATTTTGTAGCTCAAATCCAAATAATTTTCTTTAAATTTAAGTTGACAGTCTAAACATAGCATTACTATTTATAAGTTGTATGCAACATAAAGTACCTAAGTACACTGAATGCATATATTTCTGCTCTGCTTGAAAGTGTGATACATATGGCAATTATAACACCCTACTAATTGTTTGTTTTAAGTTGAAGTTCTTTCATACAAAAAAGCAAAGAAATAAAACAAAAAATGAACAAGAACATACCACAAATAGTATGTGCTACAAACTAATTATACTGCCATCATCAAAAGTATGAAAGAAAGAAAAAAAAAAAGGAAAAAGATTCTTTCAATGTTGAATGTAAAATTGCATGATGTAGGTAGGTAATACTTCTATAACATCTGAACACCACCGGTTGGGTATTGAATGTTAATACATACCGACAATGATGATAATAATAATGATGATGGTGATGTGGATGTTGATTAGGGTTATAATTTTTTTGTTTTGCAATATTTTTATCCATCATCACGTGATGGGCAAAAAAAAAAAATCGCTGTTTCGTGTCATTTTGAAACAAAATCCGCATTAAGTGTATTTTTTAAAAAATACATTGTTTCATATTTTTACCATTGAGGTTGCATTAGCGAACCAAAATAACTGCAAAACATGTTTTTAATTGCTTTCTATGTAACATGCCCACAGAGAAAAAGTTTGCAATTTGTCAACTAAAATGCGGTTTTTACTACTGAAATCGGTTGTTGCAACTAAAGACTGGTTGTCAGAGCAAAATTCGGTTAAGACAACTGAATTTAAGTTCCATCACCCAAGATATTCGGAACTCACAGTTGAATATGATTGCACTAACCGAACACTTACAAGAACTTTTCCATAAAATTTCAACAGTTATTTAAATATTTAATCGGTAAAGTTGTTTCAATGGAATATACAGTTAAATTACCAAAGAAATATATTTTTTAACTTTCTGTCTGTTATTCAATAAACATAATAAACAAAAAAAAAACTTACTTTCGGTAATAGTTAAAATATTCAGTTAACATTTTCTATTTATAACAAAAACTTGTTATGGTATATTGAGTATTGAAATAAACGAAAGCAATCTATTGTTTTTTTTTATCGATTTTGTCAATTAATTTTCCAACAGTTAAAAATAAACTAAAAAATACAATTGTTTTAACCGAAAAGTAAGTAGTCCTTGTTTTAACTGACTTCAGTTAGTTTAATGTGTATATTCAGTAATCTTTACGGAAAAAATATTGTGAGTAAAGTTATTGGTTGTAGCCACCAAAATATACTTTTCAATTCGGTTGGCACTTTATTTTGCTGTGTGTGTGTGGTGTGCTCGTTGTTTTGCGGATTTAAATGCCCATATTGAGAAAAAAACGCTTAATCTGTTTTTATCAAAATCCGCGAAACACGTCAAATTTAAAAACATTTGTGTCATTTAAGTTCAATAGGCTATAACGATGCCCATTGATCCTAAATTTAATTTTTTTAAATTCTAATTACTTTAAAATTTTAGCGAAATATTAATTTTTAGTGTAATTAACAAAAAAAATTGTGTCGAAAACGTTTATACAGGAATTTTTTTTTTTGAAAAACCGAGAAAAAATAAAATTGCATTTCTTATATTTTTTTAATAGACTTTAGGTCTAGGATGAATAAAATTTGGTTATTTCAGGAAAAATTCAAAAGTTATAACCCTAATATTGATACTGAAAATTATAAATGTTTAAGTTGTAAACTATTGAAGTTGTGAACTATTGAAGAATATTTTTAGTTTCCTTGTTTTACTTGTATTTTTAGGATTTTTTTCTTTTATTCGTTCGTAAAAAAGAACACAGCATGTTGCTGTCTGCACATGAGCTACTGGTAGGAGTATATGATATTTCATGATGATTATGATAGTGTTAATAATGATGTTGCTACTACTAATGACTGGTGACTTTGGTCTGTTTTCGTTTTTGGGGACTTAGTAGTTTTTTTTTTACTATTTTTTACACTTACACAAAGAAGCAAGGAGAAGCCAAAGCCAAAATAAAAAAAATAATATGAACATTTTTTGTGAACGGGAGCTTGAACGTACAGAGCTGCGTAATGGCTTAGCATTTTGGTGCAGTGACGCAGTATGGAGCTAATGATGGGTTAGCCAATATGGAGGTGCTAGTAGAGATACTACTTTCAGAGACGCTTATATATATGAAGGAGTGACGGATGATATTTTTAATGTGATCAGTTTTGTTGCATATTATTAAAGGTAAAGATTTGGAGTAATCTGAAATTGGATTTTGAAAATGGCGGATTTAATATGGCGTATGATTTGTTTAGAAGTCATCGGATTTGTATCAAATATTTTTTCTGGAAAGTTTAAGGGGTCACTGATTGCGAATCTGAATACGGTGCATACGGAGCGAATACAGCGGAATTTTTATTTTTTTTTTGAAAAAGTGATCGATTTCGTTTCAATATTTTCTTCTTGGTTGTCGCTGAATACGAATCTGAAATAAGATTTTAAATATTCAAAATAGCGGATTCAATATATATGAAATATTTTTCCAAAATGTTTAAGAGACGGAATGCGAATCTGAAATCAGATTTTAAAAATTTGAAATAGCGGATAACTTTTCTGAAAATTTATTGTGTCGTTTCAAATTATCCGCCATATTTGATTCTTAAAATCTGATTCCAGATTCGTCATTAGCGACCTCTAAAACATTTAGAAAAAAATATTTCATATATTTCGATGATTTTCTAATATCAGATTTTAATATTCCATTTTGAATATTAAAATCTGATTTCCGATTCATACTCAGCGACACCAAGGAATTATTTAATACAAAAGCGATTACGACATACTGGCTAAAATCTGATTTCATATTCGCAATCAGCGACCGCTAAAACTTTCCGAAAAAATATTTGATACAATCCGATGACTTAGACAAAAACTTCCGCCATTTTGAAATTCCAAAAAAGTTGTAGCACAAATTTGTAGTTTTAAACTCAAAGATGCCAACCCTGTTGAAAGGACTTTTCCGGTCATTCTAGTGTTAAAGAAATCACAAAACATACATTTGGATAATTATAGATGTACTTACAGGGAAGGCATTCTGGCAGCGAATTGCGATTTGTGTTTTTTTTTTTCAATACAGACATATCTTAAATTTAAACATCAACCCGAATAATAGAAACCCTGAATTAAGTATTTGGGGAAATTTGATAAAACAAAATTTTAGTTTTCGATTCTTAAAGATTTGCATTAAATACTATTGCTTCAGCATTTTAAAATCAGCTAATTTGAGCACTTTAAGATGATGTTTCTACAATCATAAAAAAAATCCCGTACAAATAGTGGACAATTCCACTACGACAACAGAAAATAGAACCTGAATTTGCGCCAGCAGAATTATCAATGATGTTCAGTCTGCTAAATTTAGGTGAACTTCATTTTAGAATAACTAAATTTAAGTCGAGTAGTTAACTTAACGACTTCTTCCTTCTTCATTTCCGCTTAACTCCCTGTGGAGCATAGGGCCTCAAATAGAGGTTTCTAAAATACTGTCTAAACATGAATTGCTCCCTCCCAGAGACGTGGAGCTTGCCGCCAAAGCGGGAGGATTTGACAAACGTCTGTGACCTCCTGGGAGATTATTATTTTCTGTTTGCGTTTTAATTCATGTTTTTGTTGACTAGTTTGCCAGGATTTCTTCGATGCATGTAAGGACGAAGAAGATCTTAGTGGAGCCTGACACTCCTTTTTGACTAAGAACAGGCGTAGGCTTCCTAGAAGCTTATGGGCGCTAACCGTTGACTTTTAATGGTTCTTCTTCCGCTACCATCCCTATTGCACTATCCAGCCATAATAGTGCCGTAATCTGCTTGACCCTATTCCCCGAATATGTTGGGTTGGCCGAAGAACAGATGAAACGTTGTTCACATTTGCTAATATCAAAGCGGGTGGTATAATATCATTGCCCGGTGTCCACCTGCCCCGGAGTGTCATAGGTCGTGAATCTTCTTAGTTAGTTACAAGAGCAAGGATTGGTTCTGTACTTTACCAAGTTAAAGACGATCAGTTCCGTTACCTTGTCTGCCTAACTCTGGACACCTAACTTAACTACGAGTTTAGCTAAATCAAGAGAGTTTTTAGCTGAATCAACTGAAAATGTTTTACTAAATATGTCTTTCTGAGTATGGCCAGAGGCATGTTAGTATTTATTATAATTAGGAAATATAGATTCAGTAATAGATACGGAGTAGCGCTTTTTGATCCATTTTGCTCTATCTCGCTTAGTTTCTGAGATATAGCCTATTTTATGGTTAAAAAAAATTAAAACATATGAGAAAATTACGGCCATCTACAAGTGAGATTGATAGCGGGGACACAAAAAATATTGGTTTGAAAGACAATTGTAATTTAAATTAACTGCCTAAATTTTTTTAAATTTGAGAATCACAAATAATTGATCAAAAACTTAGTTCAAATACGGATGAAATTTTTTCTTGAGTTAAAATAAAGTAACTAATAACCCGGGAAAATTTTTCGGAACGAAAATAGTTAAAAACTTCAGTCAAAATAGCACGAAAAACCATTAAAAAAATGTAACAAGAAATGGCAAAAATGGCAAAATAGCAAAACAAATGTATAAAAAATAAAAAGTTCAATATTAAAGTTTTATTCAATTTTACATTATTAAATTTTGGTTGCATAGTCCAATCATGTGCATTTACAAGTTATCAAAAAGAAACAATCTACTATTGTCACATAAAAAAGTTGAGTTTACTGAAACTACGAGTTCCACATCTGTAGATGTAACTGCATCATATTTGATTGCATGTAATTCCGAAGGGGATTTGTTTTCCATGTATGAATGAATCCTTTTCATTCTATTAAAAAATTATTTTTTTTATTTTAGTCAAAGTTTGTAGTCCACTATTTCGATTGAAAACTTTATTAAATTTGTCAATAATTCTTTGTTGCTGGCATCTTTAATCTTTTCCTTAGCGCAATCTATAACATCTAAACTTTAATTTATACAGAGTCCTTTTGTTCCAATTTGGCAATGCTGTAAACAAAGACATTCGAAATTACTTTTTATGTAAACTCGATGAGATTTTATTCCATGTTTTTGAAAATATAATTTTGCATCATCGTCACTAAGCATATTTAATACGTCACAAATTTCATTGAAATTATCACAAAATATTTTCAGCTTTAAAATCCAAGGTTACTTAAATTCGTATTTATTGATAGTAACAAATTTTGGCGAGGTGGAGCCTAAACAGATACAAAATTATAAACTAGATAACAAGTTTTAGGATGTAGATTATCCTTAACCTTAGTTTGACGCAGTTTGTAACTGGAATACTGCTATTGGAATTTTGTTTATTTTGCTTTATTTCAGTAAATACCAAAATTCCGAACTAGAAAAATTTGTTCCGGGCAAAAGTTTGTTAATAAAATTGAAAATTTTGGACAAAATTCATTGTCGGCTTAAATGACATCCCGAAACGAAGGCAGGCCTTAAATGTTAAACTTATCTAACTTAAGACATAACGCTTTACAATTTGAATTAAGTGAAATTGACATCTTCAAAATTTAAACGTATAAAGCATGCTACTCTACAATCTGGTAATTTTAAGGTAAAATGGGTAAAAAAGGCAGTTTTATAGCAAAAAAGTCTAAAAAATATTGCAAGAAAATGGTATTTTTTGCAAGGGTGAAGCAAAAGTGGCAAGCATGCAGCAGTTTGTGGCAAATGCCAACAAAACTTGCCCTACTAATAACTTTAGTTAAATTACTGATTTAAACGATAACAACAGAAAAAAAATTGCTCATGTGAATTAGAAACCGTTTAACAGACTTTTTTAGTGAGAGACTTTTAGAGTGTAGAATACTTTTTGCTTCGTACAACCGACAATTCAATAAAATACATATAGTCCTCTCGACGAATGTCTTGTAAAATACCTCTTAAAATTGCCAATTTCAATCAACTAAAATTTAGAGCAAATATAACTAAAATTTTGTATATTTAAGAGATTCATTTTTGCTGATCTTATCTTACTAACCTGGAGCAAAAAAAAATGGTGCTAATCCTAACTTTAGCTTAACTTTAGGAGTTTTCTCAAAAATTTCGGAAGATTTTTTTCTATTAGTGTATCTTCCCAGCTAGTTTTTTTTTTATGTTTAATCTCTTCAAAAAGTATCCGTTTTTCTGACCCGTTTGTTCATTTTTCAAACTGTCAGTGGTATTAACAAAAAGTATGTTAGTTTATTTATGTCTAGTTATTTTAAACATTTGTTGTTTCCTTTAGTCTGTCATACAGGGGCGTGCTTTATGTCATATTTGACTGCTTGTCTTTCTGTTGTATCTCATAAACTATTTTAACATATGTTCTCTATATTGCTTATATTAACTACGTGTAGCTTTTGAACACGAGCCATTATGGGCTGTCTTCCCTTATATTTTTTTTTTTTTTTTTGTTGAAAAGTACTTATAAATGTGTAAAAACCATAATTAGTTAATGTGGTATATTTTTGTTGTTTGTGTTGCTCCATCACAGACTTCTGTTGTACTTCCTATATACATTTTAAGTACCTTACTTATTACTAGGGCAAGGAATTTCATCCAAATGCCTGGTTATGCTCGATAATCTAAAGCTGATATAGACTTAATATTTATCCGAATCATCAAATTTAGAACAAAATGGCATCGATTTGTATTTGCATATTTTTCATATTTTGGGCAAAAGTGCATATTTTTTGAATATTTTGACTTTTTATGCATATTTCATCCTTTTTAGTAACTCCATTTTTATTTTTTTTTACAGAAGAGACAAAAAACATTATTAATAAAAACCTACTTGAAGTTTAGTATCCAAATTTTAAAACTATGCATAAGAAACAAAGAAAAAATTGCATGCAAAAATTTTAGTTTTAAAGTACACTCAAAAAAATGAGTTAGTACAAAAGTTAGTAAAACGTCTTGTAAATCAGGTATCTATTTTATAGCAAATTTTTTGCTAAAATCGTGTTTTCAGCTAAAATTCTTGTTATACTTTAATCAGCACTTAACTGTTTTATACTAATGTTTTACTAATATACTAATGTTTTACTAATTAATTTTGCTAAAAAAAAAATGTGCTGATAAGCACATTAATAGTGTGGACGACAACCAGATTGAAATATATACGCAGAATGAAGCAGATGTCGCGGCATGTCAAGATGTAGTAGAGAAGAGGAAAATGATACTAAAAGTACAACTCTAATAAGACATATAAAAAAAATCAACCATGAAGACTTTTGTATCTGTTTTTCATACATAAAACAAAATTGAAGATTAAAACAACTTAAATTCTGCGCTGTCACCGGATTGTGAAAATAACTGTCTTTTAATAAAATAAAAGACAAAAGAAAATATTTAAATTTAATATGTATTTCTATAATAAATGTTAATAGATTAATAATCTAGTGTGGTCAAATTGCAAACAAACATATACAGACATGTAGACAGAGTAAAGCGAAAGACAAAAAAGGGTTGTTTTTTTCGTTTCGTTTGTTTTTGTTTATTTTTTTCGTTTCGTTTCTATAATTATCTTCGGCAGTTGCGTTCTTTAAAAGAAAGCATCATTTAGACAACGATTGATGTAAGTAGTTGAAAGAAATTTTTGTTATTTTATATATATTTATTTCTATATATTTTCAGATATTAAATTAATTCATGTCGTCAATGTGGGAAAATGAAAATTTTTGTATTTCGTAATTATTGTAAATTATTTAAAAGAATCACAAAAATATGTTTTATGATTTTCAGCAAATAAATTAACTAAATTACCATTTTTCTAAATTTTTTTTGTGTTTTTTTTCAGTCTACTAAAATTCAGCAAAAAATTTATTAATTTTTAGCAAAACATTTTTATTTCTAATCCACTAAGTGTTAGCAAAACTTTTGCTGAATCTACTAATTTTGTTGCTAAAAATCAGCTCGCTGATTTTCAGCAAAGATTTTGCTGACATTAGCAATTTTTTTGCAAGCACCCTCCTGACTAAAATTTTGCTGACTCAGCAAATTTTTTGCTGACTTTGCAAACCTTTTTTTTGAGTATAATCAATCAAAAAATCAATTTTTAATATTTTATTAGTTACATCCTTTTCAATTATATGTAGGTAAAATATTTTCCATTTATTTTAAGATTTTTTTTTTCAAATTTGTTAAAAAGATGAAATTTAGATATATTTTTTATTTTTCGATTTGAGAAAATCATTTTTACATTTTAAAACCTTGCTGAACCGAAGAATAGCGTAAGATTCTGTGCAATTTAAAAAAATTAATGCTAAAATATTTTTTGCTGTGTTTTTTTCAAAAAGTGTTTTTTGAAGTGCATAATTTTCATGTTTTTAGCTCATAATTTTAAAATTTTGCTGCATTTATAAACGCATATTTTACTTTTTTAGTTGCCTGAAATCCCTTGCCCTACTTTTAACATACTTTGGTATTTTAGTTTTGCATATAATTTTAATATTTGAGTCATTCCAAAATTTTCGATACGGTCTTCGGAAATGTAATTAAGGAAACCGTTGAAAATTAACAAATCGATATTTAACGTTTTTATTTATGTTCCGATTTATGTGACGTATTAAGTTTTTCAAAATTCGGTGCAGTTCGCGTTGAATAGCGGTTTAAAGTTAGATATTTTTATCAAAAGTGAGCGAAATACCTCTTGTTTAAAAATGTTATATTTTTAAGTTTTTTTTCGATTTTTACAAATCTTATCTCATATGAAAGATTGCGTCTTCTGCATTTGTTAGAAAATTTTAAAATCTTTTTGGAGTAAGTTTGCAATAATGCAAAAACTGAATTTTTTAGCGAATTTTTCAAAAACTACATCTTTGATTTTTCTTAAACAATTTGTGGTGATAGATTGTCTTTTACAACATTTCCCAAAGTCAGAGTGGAGTGAAAGTTCAGTAAGAAATTCTCATATTGTTTCGTAACTAAAAAAGAAATTTTCAATTGTGTTCAATAAAAACGAATTTTAAATTTCGCAAAACTCACAATTCATAGTCCAGTGTATACTTTTTAAATAGTTCTTGGTGCTCTGAATCCGAATCAAGTTTTTGAGACATTCCAACCTACAAATGCAAAAGCGCACCTCGAATTTTGTCTATTACTTAAACTCGTTACGGTTCCTTAAACTACTACTCGTAGTTTTCAAAATTTTTTTGAATCTATCAGATATATCTATTTCTGTTTCGATAAGCCGATCATTGAAAGCTAATTAATTTAGTTTCCTATAAGTATCCCATTGTAGAACAGCATTACCATATAAGTGGTTATGTAAGTACATATTTGGTAATGACAAGTACACTCAGGGAACTTCTGCTTTAAAAATAGTAGTTATTTGGGTTGTAATACAGTTTCTTTATTTTTAATGTAAATGTAAGTCATTTGTAGAACAAATAAAATTTTGAACTAACCTTGTAGCTCATTTAAAAAAACAACTCACATCAAATAACTGTTTTATGATTTTACATTCATTTTTTTGTTATTTAAAAAAATAAAAATAAATAAATGTTTGTTTATTTTTTTACTACCATGTGGTTAATTTTTACTGCATTATTAGTCATTTTTTGAACATTAAATAACAAATGACAATGTTAGTTGAATTTACTGAAATGTAAGTCGTCATTTCTTTAAATGAAATTTCATTTCATTTGTTTTTGACTACAATTGCGGTCGTCTTTACCAACATAATTTCCTAAGTGTACTTACACTTTTCATTACAAATATCACTACTTTTATATGGGGATGTCGCTCAAAATTTTGTCATATCATTGCTAAACTCCTTACTAGTATGGATAAAAATAAAATGTGAGATCATTACTTTATATTTAAATAATGATAAAAATAAGTACTTATGGGTAATGCATTTTTTAATAAAATGTGCCCACATGGGACTGAAAGTTGACAGTCAACCGCTCTACAATCAGAGCTATCTCGACATATTATACTTCATAGATAGAAACATAGATGACTTGTTTTCACACAATGTCATTACTTTCCAGCTTACAAAAACTCAAAAATAAAATGAACTAGTCTTTCTACACTGGGAAGTATGTCCTTATATAACCACTTATATAGTAACGCTTATCTACACTGGTGTGTAAATAAGCATTACTTTATGAGTGGTGTAGAAAAGCATTACTGGGTTGTAGAAAATAATTACTATATTTATTACTTGGCATTAGCAAATACTTACAATTGTCACTACAAATCTCATCACTTTTATATGGGGGTCGCTCAAAGTAATAACATATAATTGTAGTGTTTATTATTTGTGTTAAAGTAATGCAGAGAGTAGGCTGGTGTCATTACTGGTAGTCCGAAAAGTAATGACATGTCATTACCGTTTCTACACTGGGATGGAATGTTGTTGCTGGCAACGGAGGAAAAAATAAGATATCATGTACATTCAAAAAGCGTTTGTAAAATGAAGAATACTGTTTACATATGCCGTAACGAGTTTATATAAAAAAAATTTATTGGCGGTTTGTAAGGTCTCGAAAATGCCGGAAAGTCGTGTTTGTGAACTTTTAGTTAACAATATCGTAAAAATTTGGCAACTTGGAAAAGTTCTGATTTCAGATTCGGGTTCAGATCGCAAAAGACCATTTAAAAGTATACCCTGAACTATGGGCCTTGAAGTTTGCGGAAATTAAAATTCGTGTGTATTGAAGAAAATTAAAAATTTTACTTTTTTTTTTTAGAAAGTAATAGAGAATTTTTTACTTAAATCTAAATAACTTTTGGCCTCATGAAGAACCTGAACTTTGAAGTTTTGATATGTTATACAAACAATATGGTCGAAAATGTAATTTTGAATATTCGTGAAAATACAGCGTTTTCTGCATTTTTTCAAATATCTAAAAGTATATTGATGAAAACTGAAATAGTTACAGAAGTTCAGGTATTTGCTTAGTTTTGCTAAAAATGTCGTACTTTGAAAATCGACAGAACGTGAACTAGGCCGAATTTCAAAACTTAATACTTCATATATATCATATTAACGTTGGTCAGCGATATGCTCACTTTCAATCAAATGGTAACACATCCATTCCAACATCTACTAAAATCGAAACGAATTTTGTTGGAATGACTCGTTTTTGTGTTATCAGAGAAATAAAGATTTCAATACAAATTTTTAGTTTTGCAATTAAAATTCTTTAATGCAATATTAAAAGTTTCTAAGAAATATAAATGATTTGAAGAAAAATTTCAAAAAAGTATTTTTTTTTTTTCATATAAAATATTTGTTAGTAATTCAGAAATTTTTAAATTAATCTCCTTACCCTGTTTAAATACGCAAAACTAAAAAAATAATTGTAAAATGCATTTTTGACTTGGTGGTCTTTCAAAACGTGTTTTGATGATGGAACCTAGAAAATTCCCGAAATAGATCTATCAACACATTCCTGAAAGGGTCAAAGAATAAATTTTAAAACAAAAACTCTATAGATTATTTGTTAGGACAATATCCTAGTAAAGAAATATAGAGTATGGCCTCAAACTTGAGAATTTTCATTTTCATTAAAATCAAGATTTTAATAAAATTTTATGATAAACTGCATTAAATTAATGAAAAGTTTCAATGGACGAATTACATGACACTTCATAGATCTAATGCAAAAATTATTTGATATCATGCAGGTAATTCTTTCAGTGTACTTTAAATTTATTTACTATAAGTTTGTCGAAAGGTTTAACACTATCGCTATCTATACCTTTAAGTAAGTGTAATTTCAAGCCCACGATTCGCAGGCGTTGCCTTATTGTTTTCACACTCTAAAATTTTACCAAATTTTTTAGTTTTCCAAGACTTCGATTATT
>CM037855.1:114801455-114935503 GCA_021234595.1 Delia radicum | reverse complement strand
GGTGTGCGTACTCTCCATATGTAGATAAATTTATGTAATTTAAAATTCAAATATTATTAGTATTTCTGCATTAAATGTATTATGCATAGATTAATTAAGATGATAATAGAATATATTGGAATTAGAATAATACAATTATGTAGTAATACTTATTAAGGTTTTTTAAAATGAGCATTTAAATTGTAATAAATTTTTTGTCAAAAGATTACTATTCATTTAATAATTAAATATGTTTGGCATTAAAATATAGACTTATACAACTGACACTATGTAGAGAAAATTCAAGAAGTTAAATATTGCAGCATGCTGAAAAAGAAGATATTTCGGTAACACTTCACATGAAATAGATTTCTAAATAGTTAATGGGTCAAAGTACCACAAAATAAGGATACACTCAGGGAACTTCTGCTTTAAAATATATAGTTGTTTAGATTGCAATACAGTTCTGTATTTTTAATATAAATGTCAGTCATTTGTAGAACAAACTTAGTTTTTTTACTAACTTTGTAGTTCATTAAAAAAAAAAAAAAAAACCACATCAAATGACTGTTTTATGATTTTACATACATTTTTTACAGTAGTTTTTTTATATTTAAAAAAATAAAAAAAGGAAAGGTTTGTTTACTTTTTACTTACATATGTGGTAATTTTACTGCAATTGTTAGTATTTTTGACAAATGTTAGTTGAATTTAATGAAATGTTAGTCGTAACCTCTTCAAGTACAATTTTATTTGTTTTTGACTACATTACTGTCGTCTCTACCTAATATGTTAAGAAAAAGTTTTGCTTCTTCGTTTAAAGAATCTTTGAAAAGGGGAAACAAAAAACAACTGACACCATGTAGTATATGTGAAAGTAAATAAAGCAGTCAATTTAGCTTCACATGGCGCAGGATATAAATAAATTAAATTACCAAAAAAAAAATGGTCCATATAGTACAATTTCTACTTATGTGTTTAACAAAACTCAATAATAACGATCCAATGCACCTACAACATGTAAAGCGTGTTTTCTATAGAGGTATAGAACTTTAATCGAATAAAACAAAGATGGATTTTTAAATTGACATAAAAATTTACTTTATTCGACAGATAATCTTCTGACATTATACTTTAAATATGACTTCTGGCATATGACCGGCACTGCTGGTTTGGACGTAGTCTAATCGGAGGTCCAATTTTCGATGAGTTTTTCAACGTTTGAAGCCGTATATTGCCAATAACTCGGCGAATGGTGTCCTCCAAGTGGATCAATCGTTTCGGGCTTAGCGGCGTAGACTAGTGACTTCACATATAACCACAGACAATAGTCCAGCGGCGTTAAATCGCACGATCTTGGAGGCCAATTCACGGGTTTGAAACGTGAAACTATGCTGTGTACCAAACGTTTTCTTCAATAAATCAATTGTGGTACGAGCTGTGTGACATGTTGCACCGTCTTGTTGAAACCACAGCTCCTGCACATCATGGTTGTTCAACTGATGAACGAAAAAGTCAGTAAATCAGGCTCTATATCGGTCACCCATTGACTGTAACTTTCTGAAAAGCATAATTTTAAAAAAGTACGGACCAATGATTCTACCATCCCATAAAGCACACCAAACAGTCAGTTTTTTCTGGATGTAACGGTGTCCTCAACATACACTTGAGGGGTTATCATCACTGCAAATACGGCAGTTTTGTTTATTGACGTATCCATTTAACCAAAAGTGAGCTTTCATCGCTAACTAAAATTCGCAATATTCGTTGCGCTATACGTATTTCGACACGAACCGTGATTTTCAAAATAAATTTGGCACAATTGGAAGCGTTGTTTAGGCGTCAGTTTATTCATGTTGAAATTCCAACTTAAAAAAGTGTTGCCAACTTAAAGTTCTATACCTGTATAAAAACACCCTTTAGTTTGTTTAAAAGAGAAGTTAAGTTATGTAGTAGTTATGAGAGGATATATATTAAAAGGAGATACAGATCTTATTAAATAATATAGATCTTATAAGAATATATGGATCTTATAAGAAAATTTAGATCTTATAACAAGATTTGCCTGATTTACAAATAATATCACCTTGTTAGGAGCAGACTATAAAAAAAATACAATATCATTATGTACGCCTGTCATAATCTGGCTAATTTATTACCTGCTCTTTTTTACGTTGACCATAATGAACTCACTGTTCCAACTACTGTCTGTTAATAATTTTGTAACCTTCTTTATTTTTTTATTACCATAAATAAAGTTACCACTCATTTCCCAAAATAATATTCATAAATGATGCCCATTAAAATGTATCCAGAAAAATATATTCCAACAACTCTTGTTGAGTCTTTTAGTGTCATCTTGTTTAACAAGGCACAAAAACAGAATAAGACATTTTTTTTTCCTGTTTTGAAAAATGTCTTTCTTACATCATATCACAAAAAACATCCTTTACTTCTTTTTGTTTGCTTTATTTGCATGTTATAATCACCTGAAATACAAAGACTCACAAAGGAGTTCGTAAACAACATCAATAATGCAAAAAAATCACCTCAAATAAATCATGTCAATATATTCAGAATACAAAGAAATAAACGTTGAAAAAAGAAACATAACCACTTTAATGCCACACACATGCATTTTCGGTAAAGAAAAATGTGAACCTATACTATACTCCACACATCTGGTCATAATAATATGCATAACATGCATAAAATTAAATGCATACTTATATATAAGGGTGGATCGACTTGGGAATTTTGTAAAATTTCGATGAAAAAGCGAATTAAAAAAATTGAGTCTAGACCGCCTTAAATTTTAACCAAACTTGATATGGAAGGTAAGTGCCATATAAATATGACATATTTCACATTTCAGATTGGTAGCTCTTACGGTTGTGGAAATATCGCGTTTTAAATTTGAAGTAAAAAAATCTAAAATTTAAAGTAGTCATACATAATCGTTCATATCCTTTTAAGAGTTCAAGCTACCTGATTATTATACCCTCATTTTGAAGCTACTTTTATAGTGCTTTAAATTAAATTAGGAAAAAAACTAGAAAAATAACTTCGGATACCGTTCCATATAGGGGTTTGTCAATGGCATGGTGGAATAATTTATAATTGACATATTTTTTTTTTAAGAACTAAAAAACAAGTTTTGTGAAATACAGTGGTTTGAATCGCGGTGTGGTGGAGGAAATCGGAGCGGTTGATATCATATGTTTTCAATCATGTATAAACTTTGTAAGAAATTTTGCTGTAAAATTTTAAATCATTTTAAGGATCTGGTTTTTCATTTAAATTTCCGATATTTTTGAAAAGAATTGAAACTTTTCAGAATGCTGCCAAATTTTTTATTTTATTTTGTTAAATAAAATGTTAGTGAAATTAATAACATTTTTCTTTTCAAAATAAATGATGAAGTACTGTTATAAAACTAAGATGCCAAAATATAATAATTGAAAAAATGTTTATATATTTTGTTAATAGAAATGTTTGGAAATTACTACCGAATTCACTTCTTCTGATACAATGATTTATTTAAATGAAACATGCAGATTCTAATTCTCTTCTTTGATTTTCAGTTTCTGTTAGCGAATTTGAAGTGTGTTCAATCTGAAACATTTTAATGTTTTTAAACGCCAAGCCAAAACTTTGGAAAGGATTTCAACTAGCTACACTTACATATTATTAAAACTTGGTTTATTGTTAAACTAATGTATAAAAATTAGCTGGCATATTCGTACCTAAGAAATTCAACATACAAAATACAATTAAGTTAAATAATAAAATGCACTATTTTGTACGTAAAATTTAAAGGCGTCCCCACATTTTCAGTCACAACTTTAAATTGCTTGCCCGATTTTTATCATTTTGAACACAAAGCTACTTGGATGAATATTAAACAATGTGGGTAAAACAAAAGGAGTCGAAAAGTCTGAAATTCGCGTTTTATGGGGTCCTTGGAACAATCATTTTCAAACTAAAATATCTATTTTTTAAGAGCTAACCTATAAAATCGGTTAGCATCACTGCATTCAGCTACACATACTAGGTTTATCTGCTGTGTACCCTCTAGTTCCAAAAAAAATAATCTTCCAATTCGAGCACAGCGTTATACATATATTAATTGTCTTTAATATTTTTTGAGCGTATAAGATTTAATTGCATATTGTTATGTATACCCCATATACAATTACACATGTACCTGAGGTCCTCCGATCGAATTACAGCTCAGCTACATAGAAATTGACATTTTTTTTATTTTCAACTCTATTTAGTTTTTACAGATCGCAAAAAAATATCACCTTCTGTGCCAATAGCACTAGCAAATTATTCTTCTTGACAACTTAGAATTAATAATATTTTCAAAAATTAATTTGACATTCCTTCTTTTTACCCAGTAAAAATTGTTCATGTTTTTAGAATCAGGATAAAACAAATGCGCTGATGTACGTGCTTACTATTATCTTATACTGAGAAGCAGCAAAATAAACGAATAATTTTCGTATGAAAATAAACAACAACTTTTTTTGAGCTTACTGTATATCCTTACAAGAATGCAGGTTTGTAAGCAGTTTACCGTAATCCCTTACAAGGATGCAGGTTGTAATGCAGAAAGTTTCATATCGAGGATTATAAATGATCAGTATCAGTTTTCCCCAAGTAGTTTCCAATTGTGTTTGGGTGTTTTTGAGTCTGTTATAAAAAGTAATTAGTCATTTAACTGTTTCCGAAGAGGTAGCATGAGGTGCGGTTAAAAATAAATGAAATTATTATATTAATATGTCTAAAATTTTAACAACAAAATATAAACATCTGTTGTAATAAGATAACAAACAAGTAAGGACGCTTTCAACTCCACGCTTTATTAAAAGATATTTAAATTTTTGCCTGAAGATGAACAGCGAAGCTGTTCGAAATATCGAAAAGATAATAAATATTTAGAAATAAAACTTTAAAAATTTGAATTTTATTTTATGTTATGACCTTGAGCCAAACCAAAAATCCTCATCATATATTAAAACAACAGGTCAACTATAAATTTCTAACATCTGTATAATTTCAGTTTTTTTTGTTTAAATGAAAAAAAATAATTTTTTGTGGGGTCCGTGAAGTGTCTCAAAGGGTCCGTGAAGCAAAAGTTGGTGGCAACCGCTGTGTTAGAGCATATTTTAACATATTTTGTTCTTAAGAGCATATTTTTAATAAAAAATCGAATTTGTTTAACATATTTTTGAACTTTTTACAACAAAAGCACATTTTTAGAGCATATTTTAAAATATTTTTAAAATTTTTCGTTATAGAACAATTTCATTGTAAATAATAAACAAATTTTCAAACATTTTTTTAATTAAGTTTTTAATATTTTCTGGGTTTGTACAAAGATTTCGGAAATACAACCCATTTTTTAAAATTTGAGTTTCATGTTTTAAGACTTTACCGATTTCGGTATAATTAATTTTGTATCTATCTCCTTTTTGTTAGCAATTGAAATAAATTTTACAAAAGTTACTCCATCTATACTGAAAAACAAGTTTTAAAAATACGGATTTTTAAAGTTCGAGGCCATACTCTATATATATTTTTTATTAGGATATTCTCCTAACAAATAATCTGTAGAGTTTTTTGTTTTCAAATTATTAATTGACCACTTTTAGGAATGTGTTGAAACTCTATAGATTATTTGTTAGGACAATATACTAATAAAGAAATATAAAGTATGGCCACGAACTTGAAGAATTTTCATTTTCATTGCTCTATTAAAGGTCGAAAAAACATAATTTTTATTTTTAATAAAAATTATGAAAATGACAATTTATTCAAGTTCAACGTCATACTCTATATTTCTTTATTAGGATATTGTCCTAACAAATAATTTATAGAGTTTTTTGTTTTCAATTTTTTAATTGACCACTTTAACAAATAATTTATAGAGTTTTTTGTTTTCAATTTTTTAATTGACCACTTTAATTAAAAAATTGAAAACAAAAAACGCTATAAATTATTTGTTAGGACAATATCCTAATAAAGAATTATAGAGTATGACCTTGAACTTGAATAAATTTTCATTTTCATAACAGAATTATAGGTCGAAAAAACATAATTTTTATTTTTTTTTAATAATAATTATAACAAACTTTTAAAAAAAATTATATTAAACTATTATGAACATTTCACATTTCAGAGCATTTTTCAAATGTATAAGATCGATAGTTTTGAGCATATTTCTGGTTGCACTGCTCATAACTTTTAAACCCGTCCCACAGACTTTTATTTATTTTCATCAACTTCTATTAATGTTATACTAAAACTAAGCAACACTGTCCACTTATAAGGGGCGTGGTTATAATTTCAACAGGTTAAAGCGGAGGTTGCCAGATCTATTACTCTTATTATACGAAGTGATCACGAATTATTGAACGTTATTGAGTCCACGACCGCTGTTTGCAAAAAAGGTTTTAAAATGATTCAAAGAATGTCAATTAATTTTGCACAATTTTTTATCTTTAAATAAAAACATTTTAAATTATAAAACTTAAAGCGAAATACCAACACAAATACAAATTTGTCTTAAACTTTCTTTTAATAGTTTTACTTAAATGTCCAATTTTTTTTCAGTAACCCCAGTAAATTTTAATTATAATTAAAATTTCCTTAAATTCTTAAACCGTTCCACCCTATTGTATATATTACATACATTGAGACCGTTTACTTTAATGCAAAAAAGCAGAAGAATTTCTTATTCGTATCATAAAAAAAAAAAATTTACAACTTTATCAAACAACTCAGCTGTATTTGACATAATATAAGTGGATTTTGTGATGGAAGCTTTTGAAAAAATAAGATTTTAGAGATGGAAAATTATATTTAAACGAATTTTTATATACATGTATATTACCCAATCAGTATATTCTTTGTATTAAATAATTAAATTTCTAAATCAAAAAGTATTCGTAAATATTTTGTTAATAATATCAAAATCCATAAGCAATTGAAGTTAAATAAGTTTTTAGCTATAAAAGATATTGAAATGATTTTAAGAATTTTTTTTACCTTTAAGTGTTGTTAATTTAAAACAATAAAAATAAGTTTAAAAAATATTTTTTTAAAATAAAAAAATCACTTCATAAATAAATGACTTTTTTCACAAAATCTGCTCTCTAGCTCTTAGTTATGGTTAGGATCAGTTTTTTTTTCTCGGGAGTTGCTCAAAACATATTGATCTATTATTTCAAATTAAACAAAAGTGAAAATCTACAGGCAGAAATGTGGGCACACTTGCAAAGTCAAATTTGCCATTTTCGACCAATGCACGTTGGGGCAGCCTAAGGGGATCTCCGGCAAAAAGTCCGATTTTAAATCTTCGAATTTTTTTCAAACTAATTGGCAAATCTAATAGATAAGACCTTGCCGAAACTAGTTCCGTTTAGTTTTTGAGATATTCTAATTATTGGTACGATGGCAAGCTGCCAAAGTCAAAGTTTTGTTTCCAAAAATGTTTCATATTAAAAAGAGGTACTAACATAAGCCAGTGTTGTGCGTGTTTAACCACTTAGGTGACTACCTTTAAGTAATAAATCATTAGTAGTAATACAAAATCATTAATTTTTCATGTTAATACATTTGTAAAAAAAGATGCTGGTAGCACATAGACGAGATTAGTTTTTTAATAAAAATTAAGAGAAACTTAATGTTTCAATAGCCCTATATTTTGAACGCAGGGGAGGGAGACCCTAAAACCGTATGCATATGAAAGCTAATACTATCTAGATTACGAATTTAATATGCCCGCCGTGCTCTGGCGTGCTCTGTAGAACAAACTTGTTCGATTTTCAACTTTGCTCGAATATTTTTTTGTAAAATTTCTGATTTTTCCAAAAGATATTGCCAATTTACTTTTTTTGAGTTGTGTTAGATATTTTTATTTTTCTGCCGATCTAATGACCCGATCTGTCTGAAATTTTGCATGGATAATAAGAATAAGTGTCATTTGTTAAATTTATACTGAATTTTGATTTGCAATGTACCACGCGAAAAATTTCGCGATTTATTTAATAACATCAAAAAATTTTCAAACTTCTGCGCCTAAATTTCGAATTTTTTTTTAGGTAAAATTTTCCATATTTTGTATTCTATCCTTACCAAAAAAAATATTTTGTTAGATCTGTTCCCGTAAAAAGTTATAACGAATTTTCTACGAAAGTGTTTTATTAAATGTAACTTTCCCTTTTGATGGACAAGAAAGCATGCAAAAAAAATAAATTTTTCGGTTAAGAATTGTAAACAAAAAAAAAAAAACAATTTGAACAGTTTTGCAAAATTTTGATTTTTGCAAAAGATATTGCCAATTTATTTTTTTTGAGCTGTGTTAGATATTTTTATTTTTCTGATGATCTAATGACCCGATCTGTCTGAAATTTTGCATGGATAACTAGAACAAATGTCATTTGTTAAATATATACTTAATTTTGATTTGCAATGTATCACGCGAAAAATTTCGCGATTTTTTTAATAACATCGAAAAATTTTCGAACTTCTGCGCCAGAATTTCGAATTTGTTTTCGGTAAAATTTTCTATATTTTATACTCTATCCTTACCAGAAAAAATATTTTGTAAGATCTGTTCCCGTAAAAAGTTATAACGAATTTTCTACGAAAGTGAAAAAATATAATTTTTTTTTAAAAAGCTCTACTTTCGAAAAATCATAGACCCCTTAGTTTTATTTTTAACCTTATAGTAGTGATTATATTGAGCTTTAGTAAAAATGAATGCCTATCAATATTTCCTTTGATCATCCTGTCAATGTAATTTATGTTTTTATAAATTACAATTTATTATCAAAAACTTTTATTGTTCTTAAAATAAAATTTTAAAATTTTTAAATTAGCGAATTTGGAAGTTAGCTCATACATCTCTTTGCGTATCTAATATCTATAAGTAATCCCCTTTTCAGCCATTAAAACTAAGCGGGCCATAATGATAATTTTTTTTTTTGCGATTAGCTAAAAATATTTGCAACACTCAAATATATTTTTCGCGTCTCTGATATCTAAAAGTGATACTCTTTTGAACGATGTGAATATCTTAAAAATAAAACCAAGTACTTCAGTATGCAAATTTGGTTTTTTCGTGATTTGAGAAAAATATTTGCACTACGCAAATATTTTTTTCACGTTTATGATATCTACAAGTGATTCTCTTTTCAACCATGTGCAAACTTATATAAAAACATAGCGGTTAAGTATGCGAATTTGGTTTTTTTGCGATTTGCGAAAAAACTTTGCACTACGCAAATACATTTTTTCACGGTTCTGATATCTATAAGTGATTCTCTTTTCAACCATGTGCAGAACTTATTAAAAATCTTAGCGGTTGAGTATGCGAACTCGGTTTTTTGCGATTTGCGAAAAATATTTGCACTACGCAAATATGTTTTTTCACGTTTCTGATATCTACAAGTAATCCTCTTTTCAACCGTGTGCATAACTTGTATAAAAACTTAGCGGTTTAGTTGATGCCGCAAAATGTACTAGGCCCACCCCACTGTGCAATGTCCAGAAATTAATAAATTACATTCACAGACTTTTTTAAAGTCCATTTTTTAGAAACAGAAGTTTTGAGAAAAACGTAAATGAATTAGGGAACATTTTCGGAGATTTTTAAGTTTGTTTTAAATGTTGACTTTGAGCATTTTTCACCGCTAAACTGTTCAAGATAATTTAAAAATCTTTTCTGAAGTTTGTTTCTAAATGTGTTAGTAATCTTACAAATTTAATTATTTTTGATTTTGTTTGGCAAAAAAAAAAAAGATATTGGCCAAAAAGAAATATAAGGCAAAAAATTAACATTTTAATTTTTAACATCAAATATCTTTTTAGTTATAAGAGCAATTCCATTTAACATCACCTTGAAATTAATCCATGGTGTCCGATTTTGATAAAATTTTGTAAATGTGTGCGGTAGTGAACGCAAGTATTAAAACAAAATTTTATTTTTTTTTTTTTTTGGAAAACTCAACCTTATTGCTTCAAATTGCTTCACTTAAAAGATCATAACTTTTGATGTGTAAAAAATATTGACAAATTTATTTTTGCATAAGAACGGCTAGGTTTTGTGATATACAAAAAAAAAAAAAAAAAAATAAAAAAGATTTTACACATTTTTAAAAAATAAAAATTTTTGAAAACAAAACTTTAAAATCAATTTTTGAAAAAATACATTTTTTAAAATTTTTTAAATTTTGATACAAATAGCTACACATGTGTTACTTTTTTCCATAGTAATAGTAGTTTTTCAATAGCAACAATTAAAAAAAAACACATTTTCTGGTGTACATACTTCTACATTTTTCAGATATCTCACTATTAAGGAGCTTTCCACTCTGAAATTTTCAAAATTGATATTAAAGACTAATGACATCATAGATTTCTAAAAAAGGCAGATTTTATATCTTCATATGCATTAATATATTCCATTTTTTTCTTATCGTTACAGGTATGCAAAGTTTGATCTTGGTATATACAATTCAATCAAAGGTATTTTTTATCTTTTTAACTTAATTTAAAAAGAAAGTTTTCCTAGCTAACTCTCCGATTTAATGAAATTTGGATAGAAAAAGGAAATGTCAAAACAACCTGTCATGTTTTTGCGGACATTACTGGAACCATGGAGATAAAATATTAGAAAGAAAATTTTAATTTTTTTTATAGAAATTATGACAAAAACTTTCGAACATCAAAACTAGAAAACTAAAAAAGCATTAAATTCATAAAAAAAGAATTTCATATACATAAGGCCCTAGGGCTTAAAACATGATTGTCATTGCCAAAAAATAACTACAAGAAAACTCGTTAAGATCCAAATTGGCAAAAATATGAAGAAAAAAATAGAGAAACATACGAGTTATCTTCAATTTAATAATATATAAAAGCCATGGGTATGTCAGGGAAGTTTTCTTCTCCATGCAAAAGTATAGTATCGATTAAAGTACCCGAGTAAAAATTATATATATGGTCTTGTGTTTTTTCATCTTAAAATATAATAACATGTGATTATATATGGAGTCATGTATAACCATATATTATTATATGTTTCTTATATGGTAAATTTTTATATACTGACCTTTATAAAATTAGATATTAGACATATGTGCTATACATAATGAAACATGGCTTATTTATTGTCATGAAGAATAATACATTCTCATATGTTACATAATTATGTAATATGTATATGCATATAATTATGCATATTATAATATGCAATCACATAAGGTTTAATGTAAGCTGAATAATTTAAGATATAACAATATATCCTGTGTTATAACAAGTATTATTATATTATGATCTAAAATGTGCTTGTATATGGTGCCATGTTTATAGTACAACTTAATATATAATTATATATAACACTGTATGATGTAAGATATAATTATACTAGATTCCATATATAGCACAATATTAAAAATATAGTTTGAGATTTGATTATATATGGTCCAATATCATTAATATTTTCTATGCGTATAAGATATATTTTTATATATATCCCCATACATTATATATATGCGTCAGATGTCTAAATTATTCTTAGTTTTTTAGTTTTTTTAATTTTATGTCTTGGGATTTAAGTTAATCAAATTGAATCTCAAAATATCTTATTCTATTCACCAAGAATTACATATCTTTTTGGATCTAATTAGATCCATTTAAACCTAAATTAATCCCATGGGATATTTTGAGATTTGTCAGGATCTTAAATTATATATTATTGTATATCCCAATTTTGAGATAAATTTTAAACTAATTTAGTCCAGTAATACATTTGAGGTATCTAATCGGATATTACTGGATACCCCAATTTGGAGATAAACTTGGATGAAAGTCTTAATCGATATATATCAAATGAGATTTGATTTTTTATTTGAGATCACGGGTAAAAATAGTTATTTCTAGTCATATATAATATGATTAAGTCATATCTGACTTTGAATGTAGTCACATTGCTGCTTTAATCATTATATACAAATACATCTGATAATTTTTATTGAAAGAATTTTTTATATGGTACTTGATGTTATTATACGTCTCCAAATCTTAATCCATATATAACTTTATAAGTCATATAATAATAATCCAAATATATATAGTCATCGATATGATTATACTTGTTTTTAGTTGTTTGCATGAAAACTTCGCGCCATCTATTCATGAAAATGTTTATTATAAATAAAAAGACAACTAAATACAGCTCTGTGATAACAAACTTAAAGATAAATAAAATACAGAGTAGTATCTGGCTTTTATTTGTCTTTGTTCCTTTTGTATGTACATCGGAATGCCTTATATGTCAAGTTCTGAAACATAATCTAAAAATAATTAAAATAGAAAAATAAAAAAATTTTAATTAAATAATCACTGATATAATTTATCCAATTCATTAAATATCTATTCATTGTAAAAAGAAAAATATTTTTTAAATTATTTAGTAAATTTTTATAAACATTATACATTTGCTTTTTTTATAAATACAAAAACCATTTATTATAGGTCTACCATTAAAAAAAAAACTTTCCCTTTTCTACTTTTTTGTTAATAAAAAAAAACATTTTTATACTAAAACCGTTTTCACAAATGTTTCTAAATATTTTTCTAATGCGACGTGTTCACATAACTTATGTATTTTAAACTGACTTAATATAAAAAATTCACAAATACGGAAACGCAAACATCGCACGACCTCTGCTGGATTTGACTATCAAAAAAATATTTTTAGACTTTGGTAAATTCAGTAAAAAAATTCGTTGACATCAAGATAAAATGTCAAAAATTTTAACTAAAATCTCAGTTTGAAATAAAAATTAGTGTAAAACTTGCAATGTTGGATTACTTTCGGCTTTACGAATTTTTCTACTAATTTTTTTCTATGAGTGTACATTTTTAAAACACAAAATTTATTGTAAATAAATTTTAAAAATTTCTAAAAATGTTAAGTTTTCTTTGCTCTTCTTTTATTTAATTCTTCGTTTTTTTAAACGAGCTTAAGATCATTTATTTATTAATTATAATTATTTATTTCCGATATTTCGTCTCCACATTGGGTGCATTCTTTAGGGAAAAATTATTACAATTTGATTGAAAAACTTGTTTTAATAATTAAAATACATATATATATAACATGTATATATATTTATAAGTTTTTAATTATTAAAACAAGTTTTTCAATCAAATTGTATTAATTGTTCCCTGAAGAAGTCACCCAATGTGGAGACGAAATATTGGAAATAAATAATTATAATTAATAAATAATATTTAAAATAAGAAGAATTTAAAAAATTGCGTTATGTTTCATTTAAAAAACTTGGGGCTTTAAAATTGTTGATTTCTACAAATTTTTATTTTCAACTTAAATATTTTTAAGGTTAACTTCAAGTAACAGAAAGCATACCCAGTATCGACTAAAATTGTATAAAATCAGTTATATTTAAATCTAATTAAATATAATTTAGAGTCCCGGATATGAACAAATCTCGGAAAAAATTGTATCAAATTATATCTAATTTGATATAATTAGGTGCATGTAGATGACCCATTTTTTGGACCAATTTTTAAGTGTTTATTTATGGGAACTTACCAAATGATATACAATTATATTAGATTCCATATTAAAATTTTACCCGGGTTAACAAAATTAAAATAACCTCTTAATTATGTACAAACATTGGTCGATTTTACGTTATTTTCTAACAATTTTACATTCATTTATAGACGTTTTTCATTTAGGTCCACTTCAGAGTATATGTTCACAAAAATGAATCTATTGATTTGATTTAACAATTGTTATATAACTTTTTTAAATTAGTTGCCCCAAGAAAATTACCTACAAGGAGTTGGTATATAAGCTGATGTATTTGTATTCGGAATACTCCACTTAGTTTGTTTTTATATAGTCCAGGCAACATTAGGTAACATTCCCTTACTTTTTTAATAAATTTTACGATTTGGCGATTTTCATTCAATACACCACTCCCCAGGTTTGAAGAATTATATTCTTTTGGAAAACGGTAACTCGCGCCAAATCGCTGCCAATAATGTACTTTAATTAAAAATTCCTTAAATTCGAAATTTTGAAAAATTGTGTTTAATAAACACTCGAAAAAATTAACTTGTAAAAATGACGTTGCAGAAAAAATTTCAAAAATTTCAAGTTTTTTTTTTTGCTAAATATTAATAAAATAAGAACATAAAAATAAAACTGTTGATAAAGCTATGATAATAACAGAATTAGATTTGTTAAATTTTTTTTTTAAATTTTACTATATGTCATGGGATTTAAGTATATCCAATTTAATATGAAAAACTCTTATTCGAACCACCAAAAATTACTTTTCTTTCTGAATCAAATTAGATCTTGATTAATCCCATGTGATATTTTGGGATCTATCAGGATCTTAAATTATATATTATTGGATACATCAATTTTGAGTTAAATTTTGATCTAATTTCATCCAATAATATATTTGGATGATCAAATCGGATATTATTGGATACGCGAATTTTGTGATAAATTTGGATAAGATTAAAAATATTAAAATAAAACTTTTTCTGGACGGGTTCCCAAAATTGTACCTTTTTTTTTTACAACAGCACATTAACAAATTTAAGGGAGTGTTGGCTAAGTTGAGCCACTACCTGCTTTTTTTCAGCTATGTAGAGAAAACGGAGTGGAATGTTTTAAATCGAAATACTGCAGCTTCTGATGTCACTGTTTTAGCACCTTTGAGCTATAGATTTTTTTGTAATAGCTAATATAATCAAGTTATTTGACAAATTTTAAAACAATTCAAAGAAGAATTTAGCTTGTTGAACCTACATTCGTTGTATAAAAAAAAGATATAGTAGTTTAAAGTACTGTTTATATCGATTCTTTTGACTACCGATTTTTGTTATATTTAATATTGTTTTTCTTAAATGATATAACAAATTAAAAATATTTTTTTAATAAGTCCTTCTATTTCGTTTTAAATTCTTAATGAAACTTTTCGATTAAATTTTCCATGAAATTGAAAATAAATTCTGCCATTTTTACATTTTTTTCTCAGAAAAGTTTCGGTTTCTTTAAAAACAAAATCTCCTTTACACTTGTCAACAATAAAGACATTATTATATTTACATTTACAACAAGTGGAAGATGGATAAAAAGAGAAGAATTACCATAATTATTAAATGAAAATATTATGTTTTATATCATTTTTATTTTGCCGTTCATAAAACTACGGTTACTTTCATGTTTTTATGTCATATTTTACAATATTTCAAAATGAAATATTTCGAGTAAAGCGATTAGATTGGTGATGAAAGTTGTGGGAGATTTTCAAGATGAAATTAAAAAAAAAAACACAAATTTTCCCGATTGCTAGCTATTTTACGCTAACTGTTATAGTAGAGACAACTTTATATGAAAGAGAGAAAGTGACCCTATATGACATGTCACGGAACTAGACTGCAATTTTTTTTTTCAAAATCTAGGCTTAGAATTTTGATCGAGAATCGTATACGACAAAATTCAAGCACACTAGTTTTTTTTTTATTAAAATCATTCACCACTTTTCACATTCATTGTAATAAACTTGTAAAAACACAGTGTAGAAAAGCATTAGCATATAATTGGTTACATAAGTACATATTTGGTAGTGTCAAGTACTTACAATTGTCATTACAAATCCCATTACTTTTATATGGGGATGTCGCGCAAATTAATAATGGCATATCATTACTAAACACCTTACGACAAATAAAAAAAATATGTGGTTACCTGCTTAGTAGTATGAACAAAAATATGAGTCTAAAAATTAATTTTCAATAAAAATAAAATTAATAAAAACATAATTTTTTTTATTGAATATTTTTTTTAATAAAATGTGAGATCATTACTTTATACAGGGTGTCCGCCGGGAAGGCATACTACTTTGTTTGTTTATAATTTTTGATTAAATGAAAGAGAATGGATCTTATATTGATAAATATTTTATTTAATGTCGGCAATTATGTATGGAATACAATATCAGATAAATGTCCGCCACATTTTTCATTACATTCTCATACATTTTACTCGGTATTTCATTAATTTCATCACGAATATTTTGTTTGAGTTGCTCAAGCGTTTCTGGTTTGTTTGCATAAACCTTGCTTTTCAGATATCCCCACAAAAAGAAGTCCGGAGCAGTCAAATCAGGCGACCGTGGTGGCCAATTAACATCATCATTTCTTGAAATAACTTGCTGTGGAAAGAGGTCTCGCAGTAATTCCATTGTAAACCTGGCTGTATGCGATGTGACACCGTCTTGTTGATACCACATTTGTTTTGGAAACAAATGCAAATCCTTGTGCAAAATTTTGGCCAAAGTTGTTCTTTGAAGACCAGGCTCCTGAGCACGGCGTCGAATTGAGGTTGATGAATTGTTTTGAACACTTTCTTGAGCAACAGTAATGTTTTCAGCCGATCTTGCAGTGCGTTGTGGTCCATGCTTGGGCCTATCACCTACAGACACTCTTTCTTCGAAATCATTCACTACACTATAAATAGTGCGTTTTGTTGGCAGTAATCGATGATAAAATGTTTTAACGATTAAAACACGTTGGTTTATCGAATACTTTTCCATAATAAATTTGCCACGTGTCTACTTCACGACTGCCAAATATGAAATGTCAAGACTAATGTTTACCAAAATGGCGGCAAAACAAAGTAGTATACCTTTCCGGCGGACACCCTGTATTTAAAATAATGATAAAAATTGGTGCTTTGGGTAACGCATGTTTTTAATAAAATGGGCGCACATGGGATTAACACCTAGGACTCCAGGTTGTCCATACCAGAGGACAAAAATAATGAGTCTAAGGAAAATTTTCCAAAAAACATAATTTAATAAAAAAATTTTTTTAGTCAAAATTTTTGTTTTTAATAAAATGTGCCCACACGGGATTTGAACATAGGACTCCAGGTTGTTAGTCAAGCGCTCGTATACCTTCATTATTTGTGTTAAAATAATGCAGAAAGTAAGTTGGTGTCATTACTGGTAGGGAGAATAGTAATGACATGTCATTACATTTTCTACACGGGGAACAGCAGAAAAAACTATTAAAAATTTGTTAAATGACGTGGCATAAAAAACGGAAATTTAGCTGATTATTAGTAAATTAAGTAAGATTAGAATAGCAAAAATAAAACTACTAAATTTACAAAATTTTAATTATATTCAAGTTGAATTTTAGTTAATTGAAGAAAATCAACAAAAACTTGAACTATAAATTTGTAGACAAAACACAGCAAACAAACCCAGTAATATTAAAAAAATGCTTACCTTAAATTCTGTAGAATGCAAATAATAAAGAATTTTTCGCTGAAAAATGGTAGACTAATGATTTCAGAATATTTAAAAAAAAAAAATTTAAAAAAATGGAATTATTTTGCCAGTTTTTTTTTTTTTGCAAATTTGTTGATGAATTTGTTATTCTTTGTTATTCTCAGTTAATTAATTAATAGAACTAAATTTTTGCTGATTTAACATATTTATATTTGCTACTCTTATCTTACTATTATTTTACAAAATAATCTGCTAATTTTAGTAGTTTTTGACTAATTTTTAGTAATAGATAGCTGTATTTTGTAGCTCAAATCCAAATAATTTTCTTTAAATTTAAGTTGACAGTCTAAACATAGCATTACTATTTATAAGTTGTATACAACATAAAGTACCTAAGTACACTGAATGCATATATTTCTGCTCTGCTTGAAAGTGTGATACATATGGCAATTATAACAACCCTACTAATTGTTTGTTTAAGTTGAAGTTCTTTCATACAAAAAAGTAAAGAAATAAAACAAAAAATGAACAAGAACATACCACAAATAGTATGTGCTACAAAACTAATTATACTGCCATCATCAAAAGTATGAAAGAAAGAAAAAAAAAAAAGGAAAAAGATTCTTTCAATGTTGAATGTAAAATTGCATGATGTAGGTAGGTAATACTTCTATAACATCTGAACACCACCGGTTGGGTATTGAATGTTAAGACATACCGACCGACAATGATGATAATAATAATGATGATGGTGATGTGGATGTTGATTAGGGTTATAATTTTTTTGTTTTGCAATATTTTTATCCATCATCACGTGATGGGCAAAAAAAAAAAATCGCTGTTTCGTGTCATTTTGAAACAAAAAACTACCGCATAAAGTGTATTTTTTTAAAAAAATGCATTTTTACATGTTTTTAATTGCTTTCTATGTAACACGCCCACAGAGAAAAGTTTAGCAATTTGCCAACTAAAATGCGGTTTTTACTACTGAAATCGGTTGGGGCAACTACAGACTGGTTGTCAGAACAAAATTCGGTTAAGACAACTGAATTTAAGTTCCATCACCCAAGATATTCGGAAATCAAATTTTAATATGATTGTACTAACCGAAGTTATTGGTTGTAGCCACCAAATATACTTTTTCAATTCGGTTGGCACTTTATTTTTCTGTGTGTGTGGTGTTCTCGTTGTTTTGCGAATTTAGATGCCCATATTGCGAAAAAAAAAACGCTTTAATCTGTTGTTATCAAAATCCGCAAAACACGTCAAATTTAAAAAACGTTTGTGTCAGTTAAGTTCAATAGGCTCCCAGTAAAAAATTTTCGTGTTTTAGAAGCAGGATAAAACAAATGCGCTGATATAAGTGCTTACTATTATCTTATACTGAGAAACAGCAAAAGAAACGAATAATTTTCGTATAAAAAGAAACAAAACAATTTTTTGAGCTTTCTGATTTCCTTAATCCCTTACAAGGATGCAGGTTGTAATGCAGAAAGTTTCATATCGTGGGTTATAAACGATCTGTACCAGTTTTCCCGAGTGATTTCCGATTGTGTTTGGTGTTTTTGAGTATGTTGTACAAAATAATTAGTCATTTAATTGTTACTGAAGAGCTAGCACTTGATGCGGAAAAAAGTTAAATTTTTATATTTATATGTCTAAAATTTTAACAACAAATATTAATACCTGTAGAATTTATATAAAATAAATTATATAATATTCATATTATTACTTTTAATCGTAATAAAAATCATGGCATATGTAAGCAGTTTTGTAAGGGATTCTTTTCGGCTTACTCCCTTACAAACCTGCTTGCATGTAAGCAGCGTTTTTTACTGGCCATAACGATACCCATTGAACCTAAATTGGTTTTTTTTTTAAATTCTAATTACTTTAAAATTTTAGCGAAATATTAGTTTTTAGTTTAATTAAACAAAAAATTGTGTCGGAAAAATTTATACGGGAACTTTTTTTTGAAATCCGCGAAAAAATAGAATGGGTAATATTTGGTAATTTCAGGAAAAGTTCAAAAGTTATAACCCTAATATTGATACTGAAAATTATAAATGTTTAAGTTGTAAACTATTGAAGTTTATACTCGAATGTATATTTTTAGTTTCCTTGTTTTACTTGTATTTTTAGGAATTTTTTCTTTTATTCGTTCGTTAAAAAAGAACACAGCATGTTGCTGTCTGCACATGAGCTACTGGTAGGAGTATATGATATTTTCATGATGATTATGATAGTGTTAATAATGATGTTGCTACTACTAATGACTGGTGACTTTGGTTTGTTTTCGTTTTTGGGGACTTATGGCCGTAATTTCAAGCATATATACCTACTGGTGCTTAGATACCTACTAGGGTATTCAATCGGTTAACCGTTACTCGATTAATCGATGAAATGATGTCGAACAATTGTTCGAGTAATTCGAAGTGGCCAATTTCGAGTAAAGAATAACTCGAACAATTTTGGTCGATTAATCGAGTAACTCTAGTAATTTAAAAATATGAACTATTTTATATTTTTTTAATATTTTGTATAAAATAATGTGACTGTTATAGTGAATATTTAAATGTTAGTGTATTTTTATATTAAGTGAGCACTGTTAAAGAAATTATATTACGAAAAACGAAGAACTTAATGCGAAAAACTCCGATATCGAAGAAACTTGGATATTTTTTTAAAGAAACAAGTTCTAAGACTGGGGTGTTTAAAATGATTGGTGCGGATTTGATTGTTAAAAGTGGGATCAAACATTATTTTTTTTTTTTTAATTTAGTTGCCATTTGATCTAAAGAAACTACATATAAATACTATATTTTCAAAAAGGAATTTTTAAATGTCATTTACTAAAAACTTTTTGTTGGTCCCTTTTATGTCGTTGTAACATGTCAATTTCAGAAGCCCTATATGGAAATTCATAGCGGTCCTACGCAAAATTTCCACATATTAAAATTTACATATAGAAGTAATGAAGTTTTCATTAATATGATGAAAATCTTCTTAAATATTCATGAAAGTTGTTTCAAAACTTCTTTATAATTTTTTTAGAAAAATTACGTATCTCAAAATCCCAAAATGATAGGACAAAATGGACTATTTTTTCGTTTAGTACTAACACACTAATATAACAAAACTGTGTCAAGTCTGAGTGAAATTACAAAACGGATCACCTTACAAATATTTTTATAAAACAGTTTAATACATATTTATGAACCAGTTATATTGAAAGAAAATCAATGAAGATTTCAACATATTCTCAGTACACTCAAACGCTTTTGCTTTGAGTGTACTGAGACAAAACTGTCGCAATAATAAATGATCTTAGCAAATGTTTTTCTCTTTGAGATATACTTTTACTAAAATTTTTAATTAATTTGTTAATTTATATATATATATATATATATGTTATATTAGTACTAATAAAATATAAAAACTAACAAAAATGAGAGTTTTTGGAAAATAAAATTAAAGTATTAAAATTGTTCGAGTTACTCGAGTTATTCGAGCAATTTTAAAATCTTTCTCGCCTACTCGAGTAAATTAAAACCTCAAAATCGAGTTACTCGATTACTCGAACAAAAGCAAACCCGAGTAAATTGAATACCCTAATACCTACCGTGTACACGAACAAAATCGGGTAGGTATCTAAGCACCGGTAGGTATCTATTGCTTGAAATCACGGCCATTAGTAGTAAATTATAAACTAGATAACAAGTTTTTAGGATGTAGATTTTTTTTTTTATTTTATTAATTAATAATCATATAATTACAAATTATATACTATTACCCTAACCGAGCACTAGCTTCTATGGCCTTCGGCGCGTTGTAGCGAAAACAGACCAGTGTCTCTGGTGGGAATCGAACCCACGACCCCCGCACTGATAAGCCAGCACGCTGCCAACTAGCCTACCGGGGCGCACAGGATGTAGATTATCCTTAACCTTAGTTTGACGCAGTTTGTAACTGGAATACTGCTATAGGAATTTTGTTTATTTTGCTTTATTCCGAATTAAAAAATTTTGTTCCTGCAAAAGTTTGTTAATAAAATTGGAAATTTTGGACAAAATTCGTTGTCGGCTTAAAGGACTTCGCAAAACCAAGGCCTTAAATGTTAAACTAATCTATCTTAAGACATATCGCTTTACAATTTGAATTAAGTGAATTGACATCTTCTAAATTTAAACGTATAAAGCATGCTACTCTACAATCTGGTAATTTTAAGGTAAAATGGGTAAAAAAGCAGTTTTATAGCAAAAAAGTCTAAAAAAATATTGCAAGAAAATGGCATTTTATGGCAAGGTGGATCAAAAATGGCAAGCATGCTTATTGCCCTACTAATAACTTTAGTTAAATTACTGATTAAAACGATAACAACAGAAAAAATTTGCTCAACTGAATTAGAAACCGTTTAACAGACTTTTTTTATGAGTGTAGATTACTTTTTTTTTCGCACGAACGAAAATTCAATAAAAAATACATATAGTCTCGCGACAAATGTCTTGTGTCAATTTCGATCAACTAAAATATAGCGCAAATATAACTAAAATTTTGTATATTTAAGAGATTAATTTTTGCTGATCTTATCTTACTAACTTGGAGCAAAAAAACTGTTGCTAATCCTAAAAATGTTGCCTGCAACATCGTTTTTAACTTAACTTTAGGAGTTTTTTCAAAAATTTCAAAAGATTTTTTTCTATTAGTGTATCTTCCCAGCTAGTTTTTTTTGTTTAATCTCTTCAAAAAGTATCCTTTTTTTCTGACCCGTTTGTTCATTTTCAAAACTGTCAGAGGTATTAACAAAAAGTATGTTAGTTTATTTATGTCTAGTTATTTTAAACATTTTTTGTTTCCTTTAGTCTGTCATACAGGGGCGTGCTTTATGTCATATTTGACTGCTTGTCTTTCTGTTGTATCTCATAAACTATTTTAACATATGTTCTCTATATTGCTTATATTAACTACGTGTAGCTTTTGAACACGAGCCATTATGGGCTGTCTTCCCTTATATATATATATTTTTTTTTTGTTGAAAAGTACTTATAAATGTGTAAAAACCATAATTAGTTAATGTGGGATATTTTTGTTGTTTGTGTTGCTCCATCACAGACTCCTGTTGTACTTCCTATATACATTTTTAAGTACTTTACTTATTACTAGGGCAAGGAATTTCATGCAAATGCCTGGTTATGCTCGATAATCTAAAGCTGATATAGACTTAATATTTATATGCATTATCAAATTTAGAACAAAATGGCATCGATTTGTATTTGCATATTTTTCATATTTTGGCAAAAGTGCATATTTTTTGAATATTTTGACTTTTTATGCATATTTCGTCCTTTTTAGTGCACATCGTCACTTAATATCCAAAAAGCTGTAACTCACATTTTAATTTTTTTACAGAAGAGACAAAAAACATTATTTACAAAAAACTACTTGAAGTTTAGTATCCAAATTTTAAAACTATGCATAAGAAACAGATAAAAAATTGCATGGAAAAATTTTAGTTTTAAAGCACACTCAAAAAAATAAGTTAGTACAAAAGTTAGTAAAACGTCTTGTAAATGAGGTATACTATTTTATAGCAAATTTTTTGCTAAAATCGTGTTTCCTAAAGTTAAGCACTTAACTGTTTTATACTAATGTTTTACTAATATACTAATGTTTTACTAATTAATTTTGCTAAAAAAAATAGTGTGGACGACAACCAGATTGAAAGATATACGCAGAATGGAGCAGATGTCGCGGCATGTCAAGATGTAGTAGAGAAGAGGAAAATTATACTAAAAAGTACAACTCTAATAAGACATATAAAAAAATCAACCATGGAAGACTTTTGTATCTCTTTTTCATACATAAAACAAAATTGAGGATTAAAACAACTTAAATTTTGCGTTGTCACCGGCTTGTGAAAATAATTATCTTTTAATTAAATAAAAGATAAAATAAAATATTTAAATTTAATATGTATTTCTAAACTAAATGTTTATAGATTAATAATCTAGTGTGGTCAAATTGCAAACAAACATATACAGACATGTAGACAGAGTAAAGCGAAAGACAAAGACACACATCTTAGGTAGATTTTTATGGTTCCTTTTGCTTATTGCAAAAAAGGGTTGTTTTTTTCGTTTCGTTTGTTTTTGTTTATTTTTTCGTTTCGTTTCTATAATTATCTTCGGCAGTTGCGGCCTTTAAAAGAAAGCGTCATTTAGACAACCATTGATGTAAGTAGTTGAAAGAAAGTTTTTGTTATGTTATATATATTTATTTCTATATATTTTCAGATATTAAATTAATTCATGTCGTCAATGTGGGAAAATGAAAATTTTTGTATTTCGTAATTATTGTGAATTATTTTTAAAAGAATCACAAAAATATGTTTTATGATTTTCAGCAAATAAATTAACTAAATTACCATTTTTCTAAAAATTTTTTGCGTTTTTTTCAGTCTACTAAAATTCAGCAAAAAATTTATTAATTTTTAGCAAAACATTTTTATTTCTAATCCACTAAGTGTTAGCAAAACTTTTGCTGAATCTACTAATTTTGTTGCTAAAAATCAGCTCGCTGATTTTCAGCAAAAGATTTTGCTGACATTAGCAATTTTTTTGCAAGCACCCTCCTGACTAAAATTTTGCTGACTCAGCAAAAATTTTTGCTGACTTTGCAAACTTTTTTTTTTGAGTATAATCAATCAAAAAATCAATTTTGAATATTTTTCCATTTATTTTAAGATTTTTTTTTTCAAATTTATTAAAAAGATGAAATTTAGGTATATTTTTATATTTTCTGATTTGAGAAAAATCATTTTTACATTTTAAAATCTTGCTGAACCGAAGAATAGCGTAAGATTCTGTGCAATTTAAAAAAAATTAATGCTAAAATATTTTTTGCCGTGTTTTTGCAAAAAGTGTTTTTTGAAGTACATATTTTTCATGTTTTTAGCTCATAATTTAAAATTTTTGCTGCATTTTATAAGCGCATATTTTACTTTTTTTAGTTGCCTGAAATTGCTTGCCCTACTTATAACATACTTTGGTATTTTAGTTTTGCATATGATTTTAATATTTGAGTCATTCCAAAAATTTTCGATACGATCTTCGGAAATGTAATTAAGGAAACCGTTGAAAATTAACAAATCGATATTTAACGCTTCTATTTATGTGACGTATTAAGTTTTTCAAAATTCGGTGCAGTTCGCGTTGAATAGCGGTTTAAAGTTAGATATTTTTATCAAAAGTGAGCGAAATACCTCTTGTTTTAAAAATGTTATATTTTTTTAAGTTTTTATTCGATTTTTACAAATCTTATCTCATATGAAAGATTGGATCTTCTGCATTTGTTAGAACATTTTACAATCTTTTTGGAGTAGGTTTGCAATAATGCAAAAAATGAATTTTTTTCCCAAATTTTTCAAAAGCTATATCTTTGATTTTTCTTAAACAATTTGTGGTGATAGATCACATTGTCTGGTACGACATTTCCTAAAGTCAGAGTGGAGTGAGAGTTCAGTAAGAAATTCTCATATATTTTTCGTAACTAAAAAAGTAAAATTTGTAATTGTGTTCAATAAAAACGAATTTTAAATTTCGCAATACTCACGATTCATAGTCCAGTGTATACTTTTTAAATTGTTTTTGGTGCTCTGAATCCGAATCAAGTTTTTGAGACATTCCAACCTACAAATTACTTTAAACTCGTTACGATTCCTTAAACTACTACTCGTAGTTTTCAAAATATTTTTTGAATCTATCAGATATATCTATTTGTGTTTCGATAAGCCGATCATTGAAAGCTAATTAATTTAGTTTCGTATAAGTATCCCATTGTAGAACAGCATTACCATATAAGTGGTTATGTAAGTACATATTTGGTAATGACAAGTACTTACACTTTTTATTGCAAATATCATTACTTTTATATGGGGATGTCGCAAAAAAATTGACATATCATTACTAAACTCCTTACTAGTATGGATAAAAATAAAATGTGAGATCATTACTTTATATTTAAAATGATGATAAAAATAAGTACGTATGGGTAATGCATTTTTTTAACAAAATGTGCCCACATGGGATTCGAACATGGGACTCCAAGTTGACAGTCAACCGCTCTACCATCTGAGTTATCTCGACATATTTTATTTCATAGATAGAACATAAATGACTTGGTTGCACAAAATGTCATTACTTTCCAGCTTACAAAAACTCAAAAATAAAATGAACTAGTCTTTCTACACTGGGAAGTATGTACTTATATAACCACTTATATAGTAACGCTTATCTACACTAGTGTGTAAATAAGCATTACTTTTTGAGTGGTGTAGAAAAGCATTACTGGGTTGTAGAAAATAATTGCTATATGTGGTTACATAAGTACTTACTTGGCAATAGTAAATACTTACAATTGTCACTACAAATCTCATCACTTTTATATGGGGGTGTCGCTCAAAGTAATGACATATAATTGTAGTAAGTCCTTATTATTTGTGTTAAAGTAATGCAGAGAGTAGGCTGGTGTCATTACTGGTAGTCCGAAAAGTAATGACATGTCATTACCGTTTCTACACTGGGATGGAATGTTGTTGCTGGCAACGGAGGAAAAAATTAAGATATCATGTACATTCAAAAAGCGTTTGTAAAATGAAGAATACTGTTTACATATGCCGTAACGAGTTTTATATAAAAAAAATTTATTGGCGGTTTGTAAGGTCTCGAAAATGCCGGAAAGTCGTGTTTGTGAACTTTTAGGCAACAATATCATAAAATTTGGCAACTTGGAAAAGTTCTGATATCAGATTCGGGTTCAGATCGCAAAATACCATTTGAAAGTATACCCTGAACTATGGGCCTTGAAGTTTGCGGAAATTAAAATTCGTGTGTATTGAAGAAAATTAAAAATTTTACTTTTTTTTTTAGAAAGTAATAGAGAATTTTTTACTCATATCTAAATAACTTTTGGCCCCGAACCTGAACTCTGAAGTTTTGATATGTTATACAAAACGATATGGTCGAAAATGTAATTTTGAAAATATTCGTGAAAATACAGCGTTTCTGCATTTTTTCAAATATCTAAAAGTATATTGATGAAAACTGAAATAGTTACAGAAGTTCAGGTATTTTGCTTAGTTTTGCTAAAAATGTCGTACTTTGAAAAGCGACAGATCGCGAACTAGACCCAATTTCAAAACTTAATACTTCATATATATCATATTAACGTTGGTCAGCGATATACTCACTTTCAATCAAATGGTAACACATCCATTCCAAAATCTACTAAAATCGAAACGAATTTTGTTGGAATGACTCGTTTTGTGTTATCAGAGAAATAAATTTTTCTATACAAATTTTTAGTTTTCCAATTAAAATTCTTTAAATGCAATATTAAAAGTTTCTAAGAAATAGAAATGATTTGAAGAAAAAATTTCAAAAAAAGTATTTTTTTTTTTTTCATATAACAATAGAGAGGTAATTTTCAAAATGGTAGTTAAATTTGAACTTACATGTATAGAATTTTACAAATGTATTTTATTTATACATTAAAAAAATATTTGTTAGTAATTCAGAAATTTTTAAATTAATCTCCTTACCCTGTTTAAATACGCAAAATTTATAAAAATTGTAAAATTCATTTTTGACTTGGTGGTCTTTCAAAACGTGTTCTGATGATGGGAACCTTGAAAATTCCCGAAATAGATCTATCAACACATTCCTAAAAGGGTCAAAGAATAAATTTTAAAACAAAAACTCTATAGATTATTTGTTAGGACAATATCCTAGTAAAGAAATTTAGAGCATGGCCTCAAACTTGAATGATTTCCATTTTCATTAAAATCAAGATTTTAATAAAATTTTATGAAAAACTGCATTAAATTAATGAAAAGTTTCAATGGACGAATTACAGTGACACTTCATAGATCTAATGCAAAAATTCATTGATATCATGCAGGTAATTTTTTCAGTGTACTTTAAATTTATTTACTTTAAGTTTGTCGAAAAGGTTTCACACTCTAAAATTTTACCAAATTTTTTAGTTTTCCAAGACTTAAATTATTTTGAAAATAACGTGAATATGTTTTCAATAAAGGAGGTCTGATTAGTTATTAACGTCAACTTTTAAATTTTTAGTAATTTTTTAAAATTTGTACAAAATATTTCAGTAATTGCCTATATAAAGCGGTTACACAAAACCGAAATAACCGGCTATTTAAACCGGATTTGAATTAAAGAAACCGAAGACCGGTTTTTAAAAAATTCATGTTTATTAACCCTCTAACTGGCAAACGATATTTTGCAATGACATTCATACTATGTGCTCCATTCGAAAAACAAATAATAAGTTCTTCAACAAAATTGTTTATCGTTGCCTAATTTAGGCGATATGAGCACTGTTGCCAGGTTTGACGATTTATCGTCATTTTGACGATTTATCGTCATTTTGACGATTTTTAGAACCTAAATTACTAAATGACGATTTTTTGACAAACGTTTAATAAGTCCGCAAAACATGTTTATTTGCTATTATTAAAAAATCACCGGATCTATTTTTAGATTTTTATTATTTCGTTAAAATTAAAAACTATTTTTTATTGAAAGTTTAGCAAAAAAGTTATTTTATGGAGACATGTTAGGTTTATTTTAATTTATTTTCTGCACTTAATAACGGTAAAGACCACTGCAAATGAAGCTAAAAACAAATAAAATTTCACTTGAAAAAACAACGACTTACATTTTAGTAAATTCAACTAACATAGTCATTTGTTTTTTACTGTTCAAAAAATTAACTACAATTGTATTATTAATGAGTGGTTCAGTCAGTGCAGTAAAATATAAACAAACAATAATTTGTTTTATTTAAAAAAAAAAATACTGTATAAAATGAATGTAAAATCATAATACTGCAATTTAATGTGGTTTGTTTTTTAAATGAACTACAATTGCAGTCAAAAATTAAATTTCTTCTACAAATGACTGTTTTTCACTTAAAAATAAAGATACTGTATTACAACTGAAACAACGAAAAATATTTACAGCAGAAGTTCCCTGAGTATATGCTTACTTTTTTCATGGTTGGCAAACACTACCTTTTCACTACAATAGCAGTTGCCTGCCACGGCCACACCAATGCCGTTATGAACGTTTTAAAGCTACGATTCCAATAGTGGCATGTGTCTTTACAGGGTTTATTTCAAAATGCTACCCATTAAATTTTGTTACATCAACAAAATAACTTTATAAATCGTCGTTTCGGTAATTTAGCGTTATTTTGACTTTAAATAGTTCAAACAGGTTAAACAGGTTAAATAGAAAACTAAAACCGTTTACATAAGAAGAAACATGTCTTTAATGGAATCGCTTTTTTTAAATTTCCATTCCGCTATTAGTGTTACTGTGATAGCCAATCGTTATTATGAAAAGTTATTGAATGCCAACCCTGCTTTTTTTAATATTTATATTTTCATAAAGGTTAATTAGTGTAAGATTGAGATAAAAATAAAATATTTTTTAAATTAAAAAAAAAAAACATCCAAGTTTTTGCGAAACAAACATCGAGTTCGAATATTCTGATTTATAAATCCAAAAATAAATCCGGTGCTTAAAAAACAGGCCTAATAATAATATAAATAAAGTGTTCCAAAGTGAAACTTCACCCTCATAATAATCCATGCACAAAATTACGAAATTATTGTCAAAACTACAAAAACTTTCGTAAAATGTACAAATTTTCGTATATTTTACAAAAAATTTGGTTGTTTTGACATTTTTTCCTAATTTTACGCATGGATTATTATCAGTGCAGATATTCACAATTTATATATGAAAATGAAATAAATAATAAATAAAATCATAAATAATTTTAGCAATATTAAAAACCAACCCAAAATGAAAAATATGAAATAATCAAAAATTTCATAATTTATTGTATTAAACTATATCATCACATGTAACGCAATTTGAAACTTTAACTCGTTAATGGAAGTCCAAATTAAATAATTAACGAAAATAACATTGTTAAAGAATTTCTAAACTATGTAAAAGAATTTTAAGATTTAAAAATTTTGCTACTCAAGTGGTGTTTCCAGAATTATGTAGACGGAATTAACAGTTAAAGTGGTAAAGTGCTATCGTTATAAAATATCATGATTTTCGAAGTTTAAATTACAGAAAAGTGTAAAAAATCGTATTATATTACACCGATAGTACATGAGCACTTGAAATGTGAATATCATTATTGTTATTTTTTTTTTATTAAAACTTTATCCCACTTGTAACAAATATTTTTTGTTTTGACGATTTTTGAAAATATAATGACGATTTTGACGATTTTTATTGGAAAATTGGACGGTTTCATGCTCAACATACCTGGCAACACTGGATTTTATGGTACATTTTGAAAACTAAAGCATATAAAAGAGAAGTTTTGAACACAATTGTTTCTCTTACCAAGATATAACCACATTTCAAAACTACTATTTTTCTGCTCCTATTTAAGAAGATATCACAATATTCGCTTTTTGGAAAAAGCTAAATTACGCGAAAATGTATCGAATTTTCAATTTATATTGTTCAAACTTCAACGCTTTGCTAATAATACTTAATGTCTTCCTTCTGCCAAATTTCATAAAAATTCGTCTATTAGTTTATAAGTTAAAATGATGTCCTTTAGAGGAATCCTGATAAAATCTTGTGAGTTCTAGGACCAAAGTAAGGACTTATTATTAAAGATAAAGCTTCAATCTTACTTAAAGTTTATTACAAAGAGTTTTTAGTCAGCTTAAATTGGTTTTTTAGATTTTTGAAAACTATGTTTTTTCAAAAATAATAATTTTACGAAATTTTGATTTTGAAGCTTTCTCGATTCCAAACCGTGGACGGCACACTAAAAATTTCATTGCAAAATATTTAGCAAATTTAGTTTTCTATTGGAATATATTAATTTCTAAGTATAAACGCTCTTTTGACGCATTTGTGGTAAATTTTATGAAGGCTTCCCTGAGGCAGCCTTACCCTTTAGAGGGTTAAGTATTCGACACCCAGTTTTTCAAATAGGTCGAATATTTTAATACTCTAGGCGCAGTGCTAAATAAAACACTATCTAGAAGAATATTTCTTCAAATTTTGAAAAATATACGCAATAAACGTATCGTTTCAAGGTACACTTACAAAAATTTAAATTTTTTATAAATTTTTTAAAATTTTTAAATTTCAGGATTTTTCACAACTCAACTATTAAAGCCAATTTAAAAAAAAACTATCTGTTTCATATTGCGTAAACTATTAGAAATGCCGACAATTTTATGTTTTTAAACACATTACAATTTTTTTTTGTGGTAAATAAACCAAAAAGTAATGACAAAAAAACTATATTTTAATTTTTAATTTTAAATAACTTTTAAATCAGAGAAGATAAAGTACATTACTAAAGGAAAAAAATTCCCAAATCGGTCCACATTCACAAAAGTTACACGCCCAAAATATTTGTTATACACAATGCAGTTCACACTGCAAACCTGTAAGTACAACCCTGTACTGAAATAGGGTGACAAAATCACAATATTTAAAAAGAATAACACCTCTTTTATAATTTTCAATTTGATTCATACCGATAGGATCAGTTCTATATTTATTACCTAAATTTTTTTTAAAAACGCGTCGAAAGTGACCATGAAATAAGGAAGTCTCTTCTTCGAAAATAAATCATAATTTTGGTGGTCCTTCAACCAAAATTATGATAGAATATCGGCAGGATACTTTTGAGGGATATACTCTTTACTAAAAAACTGGTAAACGGTTTTTGATGAAATTCAGCGAGACAAATACACTTTATATTGTTAGCAAACTATATATATAAGTATATTAAAATTAAGGCATTTTCCTTAAATTTTGAAAGTTTCGTAGATCTTTTTTCGCCTTACGTGTCATGAGTTCTAAAATAGCGACACTTTAACTGTAATTCTGAATATTTAATTCTATTTTGGTTAAAGTCATAAGTTGGGCACAAATCCGAGGTTCTGTTAGCATCTTTAAATATTTTCTTTCAACTTCTTCGGAAATTATCCTCAAAACTCAACAATAAAACTAAATTTAAAGAACGCATCCGTTGTTATTTTTAAATTTTTCATTTCAATTAAATTTTAAATAAAGCTAAAAGGCATTAGAATGTTAACTTTAAATTTTTCTTTTCCATCCAAAAGATTTTACTTTATCCATGGTAACAGCTGTATCTTCTATTCACACATAACAATATTATAATTTAAACCATACCCAGTCATAAACTGCCAGTGGTACAAAAAATCAAGCACTGTTACACCAATGGCTAACCAAGCAATTGTAAATAAACTACTGGCACAGCACTTGTTTCAGTCGCTTTACCAGCATTTCCAAAAGCGTTTTTCCAGTATTTGTTTTACAATAATTTCAGTGGTCTGCAGAAAAAATCATTGACAAATAATTTTCTGAGACCACTACGCCAACGTTGGGAAAAAGTGTTTTCCAGTGCTATCCAGTCTGAAATTACCAAGGGCTCAAAAGTGCTAACCACTGGTAAAGCATTTATTTTATAAAAATAATGATGCTTTGTTTAAAAAGTTTGTTAAATGGAAGGTTCCAAGTTCGTAACGGGTTTCAGGCAAACATTATTTTGTGATTTTTTTATACTTTTTAATATTTTTTTTCATATAAAATTGTTTTTCTTTTTGTATCTGAAAAAGCTTTTTTAAGAGCAACTTTTTTTAATTTTATTTTTGGAAACCACATTTGTAGATGACCTATTTCATGGTTTTGCCAACATTTTGTCAACTTTGGAAATTTTGTTTCCCCAGTGCTGGTCCAACACTTTTTGCACAGACGGAGCTTTGGGATTGGGAAAGCACTTGTTGCCAGCACTTGTACCACTTGCTAAAGTGCCTTGCCAACGGTGGTACGTTTGTCTTTTTCTGACTGGGTAGTTATCAAAAAAAAAACTCATTTAATTAAAATTTTGTATATCGAATTGTAGGCCAGATTTGATTTCACTTTAACATTGGTGGTTAAATCCTAAACATCATTCAAACAAATATTGAGAGAGGAAAAAAACAAGTTTATTTTTGCTGCTTCAGTTACAATCGAGAACAAAAAAAAAAAAAATACTGAAATATAAAAATAATCACAGATTTTAAAAATTATCATGTAAAACAACATGTTTTACATTGGTCTCATTATAAAGAACATTTCATTTCATATCAACATTTTGTTAAAAACGAAACGTAACGAATTGTAAATTTATGAGAAAAATTCTACCATCCCATCATATTACACTGTGCAACAAGAAAAATTCGCCTCAACGGTTCCTGTAGGAAATGAGTGTAGACCCCTTGCCAAAGGATTTTGCAAAGTTAGTTCGAATTTCTTTTCTATCGCTTTTGAAGTTGGTATATTTTTTGACATTTTATCTCGGTACTGAAGTTGGGATATTTTTGATATTTTATCTCGGTACTATATTTCAACAAATAGTACCGAGATAGTTGTGATTAAATACAAAGAATCCATACATTTGTGGTAGACTTACATTTATTGTCTTTTCGAAACAATGTCAAACAATTCTGGATCAAAGGCATTTATTTATTGGGCTTCTGAATATTAGAATTCATTCTCGGAATTTATTTAAAAGCTCTAGAGGAATTTTATAGCTCTAGATGGCGCTACGTATCATGGATCATTAGATTAATATCATTTTTGAAATCTTGAGAAAATTTGCTTCCATTTGTTCGGGTTTTTATTTTGTTTGATGAAACGTTGAATTAGTTTTTGATCGAAGGATCAAACGATTAAATTAAATTATTCGATTATTTGAACGAATAAAGAATAAAATTAATTTTAAAAATGATTAATATATAAAGTATTTTACCCTATCATCTCAAAATGTTATGCATTTTGGCATCAATTTGAATACAGTAACATCACCAATTCTCAAATTCAATCATTTTTAAACTACAGAAACGCCAAAAGATTTCTCAATTACACATCATCATATCATATCTCGTAATGTAAAAATTAGAGTTTTATTATTAAATTTTAAAAATTGTTAAAAAATTTAATTTATATCGTCAATAGTTTTACTATATCAAGCTGTTAAGATCTTATTTTAGTTACCGTAGAAATTATATTCAACATTTTAAGTGCTAACGTGCTATCGTTGTAAAATAGCAATAGTTTATATAATTTTGTATCATGAATATCATATTTTATTTCAAAGACAGCACTTTTACTGTGAATTCCTTCATAGTTTTTTGCTTGAAATTCAAATCATATATCTTTACCCATTATTGTAGAGTCCAAATCTTAGAAAGCGATTAGTAAAAGATTTAAAATTTCAGGTATTTTTTTAAATACAGTTTAAATTTTATTTGGTCCATTACATTTTTTTAATAAATTTTCGAGAAAGTTTCAACAAAAGTAGTATTTTTTAAATTATTCGTTTTATTGGGTTAATGGTTATACTTTATATGACCTGTACGTTATTCAAAAATCATGTTTTTTAATTTGAATACTAGAATTTTCTTTTTGTTCGTTCGATTAATCCAATAATTTTTATTTGAGTGACAACCCTAGTGCCCCCCACTTATATGTTTCTAAGAATAAAACTTTTTGCTGCCGGGGCCCGCCAGGAGAAAAAAAATTATTTTTTTTTTATTCCAGAGGGAGTCACATTTTTTTTGAGGAACGCCCCAAAAATCGCAGTTTTGCCAAACCTTTTAATGAATAATGCGAAGAAATTACGCCAGAGGTGAATGCACCTTTCGAAACGTATAATATATTACATTTGACAGCATAGTTCACACTATTTGAGTGTTGTAAAAAGTAGCGGTTTTGTTTCTAATTATTTTTATTGATGAAATTCGATAAATTTTCATCGATTTAATGATTTTTTTTTTTTATGAAAGTATGAAAAAATCATAAAAAAATTTAATGAAAAAATTAACAATATTAATGCATTTTCATTCAGTTAATGAAATTATTTATTAAATCAATGAATACATTTTACGAAATCGATTCATTAATACTATGAAGGGAATTTCTATCAGTTTGTAAGTTTTTCTACACTGGGCTTTTAACTGGTTTATTATTTCAGATTATCCAAAATTACTTTTAAAAAATTTTCCATAATTTTTGAATAAACAGTCCGAAATTAAAATCTAATTGCTCAAATGAAAGACAAGATTCAAACGAATTTAATTACAAAGTACCATTGTTTTTTCCTTTAGTATAAATCTTGTGTTAAGTTTGGTGTTAAGTTTATCAAATGCCGCAGCATATGCGGTAAAACCAGTTAATTGGTTAAAACAAAGATCGTTATTTAAATTTGAATTAATTATATTCCTTTAAGAGTTTTAAATGGCCCAGACATGAAAACCCTTGTTTCAAATTAAGTCATTTTAAATTATATCGAAGTGACATCTTGGCGCTCAATTAAATAAGTTAGTATATAGTTATATACGGGCGTGGCCCGCTATGTTGTTAGCGTGCCTTAGACCTAGTTTTGGGATGATGGATAATTTTTCAGTTTGCCCACTATCTGTGTACCAAAATTTAATAAAATCCTTTAAGCCATATAAAAGATAACAAAAAGTGGGCGTAAAACTGCCACGCCCACCAAGTCTTAATCTATTATAGCAAATAGTGCTTATGAGTCATCCCAATATCTGTGTACCAAATTTCAATAAAATCTATTCAGCCATATAGAAGATAGTGAAGATGTGGGCGTAAAAGTGCCACGCCCACAATATCTAAATTTGATATAACTTAAAGTGCTTATCTGTGACATCTCTTTTTGGTTACCAAATATCAATTGCATCGGTAAAGCCATATCGAAAATAGTGAAAAAGTGGGCGTAAAAGTGCCACGCCCATCATATAAAAATTTCATATAGCCTATAGTTCCTTCCAGACCGCCCACTATCTATGTGTCAAATTTGAATAAATCGGTTCAGGCGTTTGGACGTGATGCTCACACAAACAAACAAACCAACAGTCATTTTTATAATATTAATAAGGATTAGGGCGGGTCGATTTGTAAGGAGGCAAACAAATCGCTTAACGTAAAAGGAATATCGTATTCTAGGGATCAAAATAAGAAACTTTGCCGAAGGAACCATAAAACGAATTCTGATGTCTCGACTTTTGACTCGAATTTTAAAAAATCCCACTTTGATATTTCAGAAAGTATGAGGAATCTCTCCAAGATTATGGGAGCTACTTCTTCTCCGATTAATGCATAAATCATCATTTTAGGCGACCGTTAAGGGGTTAAAATTTAAGTTGAAAGAGGGTCTTTTTAGCCTTGATTTTATAGAAAATGTACAAATCTCGGGATAGAGATATTTCAGAAAGTAGGTGGAGTCTTTCCAAGATTAGGGTATCTATTTCTTCTCCGGAAGACGCTCTAGCAGATGAATGTAAAACTTATATTCGGTTGGGTTGGATTCGATTGGCGCACTCTAAATGGGTCAAAGTGGTATTTTTCAATACTTGACCCTACGGGTCAAAAGTCGGGACATCAGAATTCGTTTTAGAGGTATAGTTCCTCCGGCAAAGTTTCTTATTTTGATCCCTAGAATACGGCTTTCCTTGTAAGTTGAGCGTTTTTTTTTAATCGACCCGCCCTAATACTTATATATAGTATATATAGTATATACCCTGCGGGGAATGGACCAGTCACTGGTATGGTCACGTGACTAAACTTTGTGTGTATGAACCTGTCATAGTTTCGGTTCTGTTATATGAAAGTGACCGGTACTTTTAACAGGGGCATGTCATAGGAGGTGACAATTGTCACCTGTGGAGCACTGTGTGACGTGGCGAATAACTTGACCAAGGCAACCTATCACCGTACCGACTGAAATGAATATGCTACGGGACAAGTTAGAAGTAGGTAGTGTCAAAGTATGACCATTTTAGGATTTATGTGATATGCAACAGAACCAGTGGGAAAAAATTTATCACGTGACTGGTGTAGGTCTACGTATCGTAGAACTAGTGAACATTTTTTGAAGGAAAACTACTCACATATTAAGCGCAATGTGTTTTGTGATAGGGGTAGTTTGACTGGAATAGTTTTGCGACGTACCCTGCACTGGTCTAAGGGCTATATGTCTCCGGGCTTTCGAAAAATAATTAGCAATTAACCTTTCACTTTTTATTCAGCGTGTGTCATATTATATACGGGTTGAGAAATAGCCCATCCGGAACCAGTCACTGCACTTATCCAAAACATTGTGTCATGTCACCTGTTCAAAAAACCTTCAAAAAGTCACAAAAAAAGTCAATTTTAAAATTTGTGTATTTTGTCTATACCCATCAAACAATTTAAATTTAGAAAAGTACATAAACTAGATAAAAAGTCCGGATGTTCAAAATATAGATTTTTTTGCAAGTTTTTTCTTTATTTGCTAACATTTTATCAAACAATTTCCATGAATTTTTTATGTTCCAACACTTCTAAAAAGCACTTCATTAACATTTTAATATTGTATGTTGCATTATAATTCTAGTTCACAATAATATCTTTATAAAAAGAAGAAGCAATTCAGAACAAATTTAATGTATAACTTATAAAGCAGAGTAACAAAATATATAATTTAAATTTTGTACCCAAAGAAATTCTTGCAAACAAGATATTTCGAAACCAATATGCAGATATATTGACATTTTAATTTATATTCTTGTAAAGTGTTTCAAATTTTTGAATAAGTTGTGCAAAAAATCATATTCTGGTGATAGTATTTGGTAGCGATATTTTATATGTAAAATCGCCATTCACTAGAAAAATCCAGTCGGCATTTCAAAAATTAACTTGCCAAACGAGTTTTAATATCGCGACTTTTGGCGAGAAATCGCAATATCTGGCAACCCTGGTCACTGTCTAAACAGTTCCGTATTTAGTTCTTTTAAACCAGTGGAGAGTTACGTCTTCATTTCTACTGTCATATAGTCGGTACAGATAAAATTCCTTCAGTGTTATGTCCGCTTTGTAGCAGTCAAGGGAATGCATCCTTTGGCACTAATTGCCATGTTTTCCACTGCTTACGGTTTTGAACCAGTTCAATGACCACTAGCAACTTCAATTGCAACGATCCTACTTTCTTCAGTACATTTTAATATTATGTTACTTTTTCTCCAGTTACATGATATAACTGGTACCAACCGGTGAATGTTTTGTCACCATAACTATAGTCATGTGATTGGACATTTCACCCAAATTAACACTTTTTGGTGCACCACAACTTTGGTTTCACCAGTTTCGTGACGTGCTCCCCAATCATATATCACAGAATTACCACGTTGGATCAACCGACCCTTCATTTCCCGCAGGGTAGTTAGTATATATTCTTTGGTTAGAGAACGATTTTTTGGGAAAAATATATCTGGTAGCTATCAGAGCTCTAAACACGCAATAAAAGATTCATTTATTGAAATTTCCTGCTCCCATAAACTTCGCAAATATATTGGTAGCGTTTCCTATTCTCACTTTTATCATTCACCACAATTTTCGAATGTCAATATTTCCCGTGTGTTAATTATTTTTTCCATTTTTATTTCTGATTTGTTAATATTTGTTAATTGTAAAGACGATTGGACAATAAAAAAATTATATATTGGTAATAACACCAATATATAATTTTTTTATTGTGTATGGAGGAAAATGAGGTTCTAATATTTATCAAATTTATATGTGAAATATTATAATTTTCGACAATGGTTTCAATGCAACGATAAGTACACACAATTAGATTCCACCAAATTGGAATCGGTCCAAAAGCAACGTTGATAGTCATCAGCTCGACCCCTTCCAATTTGCATGAAACTTGGTATGTGTAATCTTCTAATTTATTTTTTTAGAATTCGTTGTCTTTAGCGTTTTATCGCTGTTAACCCTCTAACGGGTAAGGCTGCCTCAGGGTAGTCTTCATAAAATTTACCACAAATTCGTCAAATAAGCGTTTTATACTTAGAAATTAATATATGAATAGTAAGTTAAAAATAAATGTTCAAATTTTAACTACGCACCAAAAACATGGTAATGATTTCTTATTATTTTATAAATTAATTTAGAATGCGTACTTATTACCTTCTGGAATGCTTTAAATAATAAAATAATGGGTTACCGATAAGAAATGTATATTGCATTACCCTCATACAAAAGATAATTGGTGAACAATAATAGGTTATTAATTTTATTGCTTCCACGTGAAATATAATGATACGTTTTTCAGGAAATCTATTTTTAAACTCATTATAATTAGTATTTTTGTATGATGTAGGGTAAGGTGTTAGTTTTGGTATATTTTGAGCGAAATTATACTCAAGAAAATTCATTTATGTTTTAAACTATCACTCGTTGGCTTAGGTTATAGAGCAGTACCATGTTAATCAGACGACACGCGATCGATTGCCAATCGACCATGTTTAAAAAAAAGCAATAACATATTTCTTTAAATTCGTATTGTAATTGTAATTGTATCTACATTAATCCATTAGGATACAATTAGATAGGATACAATTAGATCTAATGTGATACGATTTAATCGGATTAATTAAAATTTTTTCTCAAAATTTGGTCCAGAGCACCGAGGATATGATGATATGATTAAAACATGATTGTCCATGTTTAAAAAAAAGCAATAACATATTTCTTTAAATTCGTATTGTAATTGTAATTGTATCTACATTAATCCATTAGGATACAATTAGATAGGATACAATTAGATCTAATGTGATACGATTTAATCGGATTAATTAAAATTTTTTCTCAAAATTTGGTCCAGAGCACCGAGGATATGATGATATGATTAAAACATGATTGTCCCACAATATTGCATTTTTGGTAAACACGAACTAGTGCAAATTTTTAAAAAGCTTAAATCGACTACGGATTTAAATTTGTCATTTTGAGATTTAAGTAACAAAAATATTTGTACAGAAAACCTAAAAAATCAATTTTTTTTACAGAATATCTCTGAAAAAAAGAATATGTACGGACATGTGACATGGACTCGCCTGTAGTTAAAGTACAAAATTCTTTGAAAAACTACAAAAAAAGTAACTGTTTTGAAAACGGTCCAGCTCACGGGATCTCAATACTAGACACGAAATATTTTAGGGATCATCATGAAACAAACCAAAGTACATAAAAACTTTTTTTCGTGAGTCGGAAATGTTATTGTTTTGCTATAAAAAAGTTTTAATATCGAAAAAAAACGGTTTTTTAAAGAACATATCGCTCATTCACTTCAAGACTGTCATAAGTCAAAAAATGAATTTTTTAGTTTATGATGCAGATTTATTAGTTTTATTGATTTATAAATTATATACAGATTTATTTAGTTATTATATTTATATTGTGTAAAAATGTAATATTAATATCATGTATACTTTTCGAAATAGATATAATATATTTTAAATTTTCTTTAAAGTGGGTGCAAAGAGTATATACTTCATAGAGAAAACTGTTCTACTCACGGGTCTCTCGATAATTACCGAATTCGCACAGAACTCTCACTAAGCCATATTTATAACAACCGTGACCAAATAAATAGAGAAAGGTTTCTAGTGAGGCAGATATGGATTGAAAACTTTAAACTCGTTTTCTGCAAAATCGTGTTTTTTGAGTTATGTCTATATTGCAGTAAATAAGCGATATATTTTCGCCAATCTGAATTTGTTATATGCTTTAGAGAACATATTGATCAATCTGCAAACAAAACCTAAAAAAAAAACGAGATGCATTTATAAGATATATGTGTGAAACAAGGACATTGTTTAGTTTTGTATAATTTTTCAAAAACGTAAAAATCAAAGCTTCACATATCTTAGAGAAAACAAAATAAATTTTGAAAAGAGATATTGATTTTTAAAATCGGACTACCCTTTTAATAATAACAACCATTTTAACAGCACGTTTTTTTTATAAACTTAAAAAAATACCAATTTTAAGCAGCGATAAATCGCGAAAGACATGGAATTTTAAAGAAATAAACAAATTGTTTTGTCATACTAATTAGGAGATTAGATATCCAAGCTGCATGCAAATCAGATTGGGTGAAGTTGAAAAAGTCATATTTTCGTCAATAGGCCTTCTGGAATGTGATTTTTGCTTATATTGGAAATAAACTTTAAAAATACCCCAAAAAAATTAAATTCGGACTTACTTTTCTAACCTTTAGGCGGTTTTGTTTATCCATTATTCAAGCTTCATTTCGCATTGAAACCATTTCTGCTGACGGCGATTGACCCAAAATTTGTTGTACAGTGTTATGAACAAATGGACCTTACAAAAAAAGAAAATAAAAAACGGGCAAAATGTTTGTAAGTTTTTTTGTTGCTTTGTTTAATCCCTCGAAAGCAACCACGTTGATAATGCCTTAAGGTAATAAAACATACATGGGAGGGATAATAAATGCTCACTCAAAATAGTTTGTAGTTTAAATGTACAATTTAAAATAAGTGAAAAATCACTTAAAATCTGGTCTACTTACTTTTCATTTAAATCAAAGTTTCTTGTTATTTATTTTTAAATATCGTTTAAATAACTAACATATCCGTAAAAACAAAGAATAGTAAATTAAAAATAAATATTTAAATTTTAACTACATATCAGTACAAAAAATAAAAAACAAATCATTTTAATAAAAAAACAGACGAGAATTTTTTGAATACTTTTTTTTTTAATAATTTAAACTTAAACCGTAACGGAAACAAAATAAATGACAATAATCCGTTTTTTGTAATTAAATTTCTATGAAACTTTAAATGAATGAAAATAATAATTGAAATTAAAACAAATCGTTAAATGGTAGTAAATTATTTTGAACAACTGTCTAAAAAAGTTGAAAAAAAATATTTATTTGAAAAATAAATGCAAGTTCCTTTATTTTTAACTCAACTGAAAACTTTTTTTATTAAACTACAAACAGTAAACTACATAATATTGTGAGTGCAGTATCCTTTATTTTTTGTATATATTTTTTTTAAACAGCAGCAAAAATTACAACACACTAAAAACGGGGCAGAGTTTGAACAATTTAAAGTTATACCCTAAACCAGAGAGAATATAAAGACCACGTTGCTAGGTCGTACATGTGATTTCTTTTAATGGATTGTTAGGTAGTCATCATCCTCATAATCATGGTCGTGTCGTCGTAGTCGTTGTTGTAGTCACAGCTTAAATACATGCATATCGATGGAATGTATCTTTTTAATATGCCAGTAGTTGTAATTTTGTATGTACACTCAAAATATTAGTCAAATCAAATTAACTGAAAATTTTATTTAACATAACATAATAAATCACTTAAAAGCCGGTCTACTTACTTTTCATTTAAATCAAATGTTCCTGTTATTTATTTTTAAATACTGTTTAAATAACTAACAAATCCATTAGAACAAATGAATAGTAATTTAATAATAAATGTTTACGTTTTAACTTCGCACCAGAAACATGGTATTGACTACTTGTTATTTTATACATTACATTGGAATGAGTACTTATTACCTTCTGCAATGCTTTAAATAAAAAATAATGGGTTACCTTTAAGAAATGTATAGAGCAATTCCATATGAAAACGATCAAAATTGGCAAATTTTTGGACGACCCCTCTCCGATTTTAAAATAAATAGTCTCAATCGATTGCCCAGCAAAAAATAATGTACCTACATATTTTTTTTTTTTTTTATAGTGACTGGTTTAGTGGTGGTGTGCACCACTGTCATGTGACAAAATTGAAGAATTCTTCATAAGGGACCTCATTGAAAGTTGGAAAGGTATTGAATCAGGCTTTAATTGAAAAATAAAATTTTCCTAATTTTTCTTGTTAAATAATTAAAATAATTCAATTATAAAAAATATAAAAACAATGAGAACAAGGTGGTCTCTTAAATGCTCTTCTCCTGTCCAAACAAGGAGTCGGGGCCCATTTTTTTATTGCTGATTCTTAAAGCAAAAATTATGAGGAATCCAAAAAAAATAAAATTAGCCGGAAAATTTAGGAGATTCTGTGGAAAATCGGAAAATTTAATTTTCATGGGAAAATTTAATTTTCATGGGAAAAAAAGGTAAATTTCTGAGAAAAATTAGGAAAATTTATTTTTCAATTAAAGCCTGATTCAATACCTTTCCAACGAGCTATCACTCGTTGCGATCGCTTTATTAGTTTTTTTTAAAACAACTTTCAATGAGGTCCCTTATGAAGAATTCTTCAATTTTGTCACATGACAGTGGTGCACACCACCACTAAACCAGTCACTATAAAAAAAAAAAAAAATATGTAGGTACATTATTTTTTGCTGGGCAATCGATTGAGACTATTTATTTAAAAATCGGAGAGGGGTCGTCCAAAAGGTGATCGCTTTCATATGGAATTGCTCTATATCGTATTACTCTCATACAAAAAATAATTGGTGAACAATAATAGGTTATTAATTTTATTACTTCCATGTGAAATATAACACAGTACAACACATGATTTCGGGACTCAATTCTGATAATTTTTTGTGAAAGTAGCCCCAAAAATAAGAACTTCTGCATCATTCGTTTGGTTAAGTTACATCAAATAAAATTTAAATAATTTTTTGGAATTTGTCACGTTTTAGGCTCTTTTGTTTGACATAACTCGAGAACCACTAGTCGGATTTTGCAGAAACAAATTTAGAAAAATCAAGAATTACAATTACTTTCACCACTTAAATCCTCTCATCAAAATAATGACAATACGCTGTTTTGAATTCCTCAGTAAACAAGTTTTTTTCGATCCTAAAAAAAGTCATCAATGTTTTTTCCAAAGAATTTTGTGCATATCTCGAGCAAAATTTTTTAGAAATTTATACCTTCACTTAATTGTGAATAAAAGCGAAACGCGTTCATCGATTTTCATGATTTATGTTCATAGGTTATGTGACTTTACGTGAAAGTAATAGGAATTGACACTTTTTACCGTTTTGGATTTTTTATGAATTAAAAAAAAAAAAAAATTAATTTTTTTTCTTTATACATTTATTTATAACTGCGAAACTGTTGCTTATGTAGCGAAATGTTATATGCAAGTAATTGTAATTCTTGATTTTTCTAAATTTGTTTTAGCAAAATCCGACTAGTGGTTCTCGAGTTATGTCAGAACAAAAGAGCCTAAAACGTGACAAATTCCAAAAAATTATTAAAATTTTATTTGATATAACTTGACCAAACGAATGATGCAGAAGTTCTTATTTTTGGGGCTACTTTCACAAAAAATTATCAGAATTAAGTCCCGAATCAATCAGCTGCAAAATGTTGTACTGTGTAATGATACAATATTTTTTAGGAAATCTATTTTAAGACTCATTATATTTTGTATTTTTGTATGCTATAGGGTAAGGTGTTAGTTTTGGTATATCTTAAGCGAATTTATACACAAGAAAATTAATTTATGTTTTAAACTATCAAATATTATGTGACTCGGTAGCTTAGCCTGTTAATCAGACGACCCGCGATCGATTTCCAGCTCGACCATGTTTAAAAAAAAAATCAATAACATATTTTTTAAATTTGTATTTTTTTTTAATTTATTTTTAGATCAATGCTTTTTTTCTACTGGTAATGGCTTATTATTCATAACCCTGTTTGTATATAGGAAACCCTATTATAATGTATATTTACGTAATGCTGACTGTAATGCATACCTCATTACTTTTGGGACATTTCATACAACAAAAGTTAGAATTATAATACAAGAGTAATTAATACTTCCAAACCTACGAGTTTAGATTGCTAGGCTCATAATTTAGTAAGTTGTGTTTTTTCTAGGTACAGATCAGTTAAAATAAAAGTTATGCTCAGGTATTTGAAATTATTTAAGTTTTTTTGTTTTTTTTTTTTTGTTTTTGTTTGTTTTTTTTTTTAACAAAATGTATACACACTAGGGTGCGCCAAAAATGTCAACATTCGATTTTAAACCGTCACTCCCCCTAGAAGTATTCGGTTTAGTATCAAAATACATTATGCAAAAAATTATGGCGATCGCTTAAGGGGAAAGGGTGCTTCAAACGCCTTGAAAATAGGGAAATATGTACAATTTGACCATTAGATGAAAAAAAAAAGTTTTCCCAAGTTTTTTCAATTTTTGTACTAAGTTCGATACAAAAAAGGACAGTTAGTGCCCAAAAGCAAAATTTTTACATATTTGAAAATTTTATTAAAGACAATTTTTAAAAATTAAAATCGCTCTCCACTAGTTTTTTATATATATCGTAAAGATAAAAAATGTGAAGTATTATAAATATCCGTTCGCTAATTTTTTTTATAGCGATTTGAATTAAGCGGATTTCAAGGAAATTAAATTTTTGACTGTATTTTCTTTAATTTTGAACTTGTAACTACCTTTTAAACAAAATTTACGAAATTGGCTTTGCAAATAATTTAATTGGATTATAAATTCTAGTAAGTAAATACTATTTACAGTTCAGCTTTAACCTACGTGAACCCGGGTCAATTATGTCCCACTTTGGAAATATTACCCTTTATGCTATTTTTTTTTTGTAAATCATGAAATTATTAAATTGAAATAGTTTTAAACAATTCATCGTGTATGTACTAAAAGAATTGAAGACTTTTTATGAAGTTTTGTATATTTAATGAACTTTTCATTAATATAATGAAATTTATATATATGTATGTGAACAATTAAAATTTTTCTTTGTTTACAAAAAATTGGTGGTGAAAAGAATTGGAGGTCAAAAAAGTGAGGATTTCTTCTACTTCATTTAAAAAAATCATTTTTGTTTGTTGTGAAATAAAAACGAATATTTCTGGGGTGAGCGCCGATCTGTAGCATGATTGTTTTTTTACCCATGCAACTTTGGCGTACCTAATACACACACACTAAATACATGTGTAAAAATTTTCAATTTCTTGTAATTTGAATTGAAAAAATTTTGTAAAGGGTCCGCCAAATAACTTGTTTTTTTTTTGAACTCCTGAACCAATTGGACTTTGTATGGCGTCATACCAAGGTCTTTATTCAAAATTCGTCTAAATGATGTCTCCGAAATGTTCAAGTGTTGAGAACGACGGTGAATTGATGTTGATGGCGCTTCACGCACACTTTCTGCCACAGCAGCAATATTCTCGGGTGTACGCACTGTTTTTGGCTTTTCACGCTTTGGTTTATCGATGAGGATGCCTGTTTCTTTCACTTTTTTCACAAGATAACGAACATACGGACCATATTCGTTCAGCGGAAGGATAAAACTAATTATCTGTCATATCAGACATGAGCTAAGTGTTAAAATTCACGAAATAAGCACTAGTTGAAAAAAAACGTTAGATGGCGGACCCTTTATATAAACAAACCATTTATATAAAAAAACAGACACGATTTTTTTCAATATTTTTTTTGGAAAAAAAAAATCAATTTAAATTAACTGTAACGGAAACTTAAACAAATAAACAAGAAGATTCCGCTTTTGTTGTTAATTTGAAACTTTAAATAAATTAAAATAAAAAATGAAACTAAAATAATCGTTAAATGGTAGTAAATTATTTTGTACAAATGTATAAAAAAGTTGAAAAAAAATATTTACTTGAGAAATAAATGCATCTTCTATTATTTTTAACTAAACTGAAATCACAGTACGACACCAAAAAATAAAAAGTTTTTCATATAGAGCAAAATTAACAATATAAAATACTTTGTTCAATTGACACATAAATTAACCACTGACGAGTCCCAGGAGGGGGACGAAACTGCGGCAGTCTGGTGTATCCCTTGTGTCCGTAAAATTTTTCAATATAAATGTTTTCTTCTTCTTCCTGTAAAGAGACTAACTAATGAAAACTTTTTTGTTTTAAACTACAAACAGTAAACTGCATTATATTCTGAGTGTAGTCAATGGATAAAAATGTTGTTGTAACCGAACAAAAAACGTTAACAACAAAAAATAACATCAACAACATAAAATCATGTCATGCTTAATCGCATAATCAAGTGGAACTCATTTGCTTACAATATTTACAATGTACGTACCTTCATACTAATATATAGAATCTTTTGGATAGTGACGATTATAATCGAAGGGAGGTTTTTACAAAAACAAAAAACACAGCAACATTTTTTTTGAACTGGACTTTAATTTAGAAACAAATTGTTGTTTTTTATAAAATAATAGCAAACATTTTCAGAGATAAGTCACATGCAATTAGTTTTATGTGTGGAAAGATATTTAAATATTACAATGTTTACTCTACTGTGGAAGAGGGATACATAGAATTTATTTCTTCGGAATTTAGTCAAAGAAACATTTCATTAAACCTAACTCCTTAAACATACTTCATAGCTATGCTGGACATTTTTTAACTAATCTATATTGAACATTACTTCAGGCAAAAAAAATTGTTGAAATTTGTTTCACCATAGAGTAAATATTAGCAGCCAAAATTGAAATTCTGACATAATGTGATACGTAAAAATATTTAAAAAAAATTAATTTTTAAAATTTTTATGGACAATTTCTTAGTCAGAAATAATGAAATTTAAATTTTTTGAGTTGAATATCTAAGATATTTTCACGTATATAAGTCTGTTCAAATGTTTTTTTTTTTTTGGACTTAAATAGATTTTAAAGCCACAAATGTGAAATTGAGGTCAGAATTTCAAATTTTCTTTTAAGCAATCCCAAAATTTGTCACCTTTATAAGCGGCTGGGGAGAAAAGTATACTTTCTAATTAATTTCTATTGAAATTTATCCAACGTAAAGAAAGAAACTGTACTCCTATTATAAGTAAGTTGGTGAACAAAAAGTGTGCAAATTTACTACGCAAGTGTATAAAAATATAATTAAATTCAGAAAGAAATGAGTAATTTTATCGAATTAAAAAAAAGGTTTTACTTGTAAATATACGGTTAAAATGCGTAAAAATACATTTTTATATGCGTAAAAACTCCCCAAAAAATGCGTATATTTACCTTGCGCTAGCACAGAGAAACAGCCCAAAAAATGGGTTAAAATAAAACAAAAAATTTATTTTTAGAATTAGTTTTATTAATGTGTTATATAATAATTAATTTAACAAACAATATTTCTATAAAAGTGGTTGATACATATACGGAGCTTTGAAGATTGAGTTCTATTTTGATTTATTTTCAAATCTGAATTATTTTCTACAGTTATATTAGTTTTTTGTTTTTATATACATCGAGATTATTTTATGTTATTTTCAATTTATAACGAGCTTTCAACCTCCGTATATTTACAAAAATAAATAAAATAAATCAAACATATTAGCTAGGTTGATACTAGTATTTCGATCTGGCTAAAGATCTCATCAGAACCCGAAGTTTTTAGAAAAGCTAGAGCCAATATAATAGGCAGAACTTTAACAAAAAACCTATTAATAATCAATTTTGCTCCATTCTTGTCTTCTTAGTAATCAACCACGTGGTTAGGTCTTTTCCTAACAAGCATCATGACGTTACTAAACTTTGAAGACCAAAAATGTTCTATTTATATAAAAAATTTTTAGTGTGTACTCTGATCAATTGCAGATAATATATTCTTTGTAATTCACTAAGAGGGAACTTAATCGATTTAGCTCATTCAAGTTTAGCAATCATTGAATTCATTCATTTGGGAATTGAATCAATTAATTTTGACGATTTTTTAAATTTAAATTTTTTTTTTTTTTTTACTTTTAGCGTTTTTTTTTTATTTTAAGCTATTTACTTTAAATTTCAGCAATTTTGTTTTAATTTTGGAAATATTTTTAATTTTCAGGGTTTTTTTTTTCATTTTTGAAATTTTAGCTTTGACGATTTTTTATATTCGGCGATTTTTTTTTCAATTTTATTGATATTTTTTTAAATCTTAGCGTTTTTTTTTCTTAATTTTTGGGCATTTTTTTCAATTCTAAAAATTTTTTAGATTTTTGGCGGTTTTTTTTTTTGTTTTGATGAAAAATGATTAAAGTCTCCAGAAAGAAAATCGAATGAGACCAATTGAGAATTCATTCGATTTGTAAAATTGTGATTTGAGATTTTAATCATTACATAGTCATTCAGAATTGAAAATTCGATTGAAGGATTGAATTATTTAAAGCTCTGTTTTTGATAGAACTTTGTACATCTTTGAAATGGAATAAACCAAAGATGAATTTTTTAAATTGAAATGAAATTTACTTTAATAAAAAAAGATAATCTTCTGGCATTATAATTTAAATATGGCTTCTGGCATATGACCGCCACGGCTAGCTCGGACGTAGTCTAATCTGGAGGTCCAATTTTCGATGACTTTTTCCGACATTTGTGGCCGTATATTGGCAATAACGAAGCGAATGTTGTTCTCCAAGTGGTCAATCGTTTCGGGATTATCGACGTAGACTAGCGACTTCAGACATCCCCACAGATAATAGTCCAGCGGGGTTAATCGCACGATGTTGGAGGCCAATTCACGGGTCCGAAACGTGAAACTATGCGGTAACCAAACGTTTCCTTTAATAAATCAATTTTGGCACGAGCTGTGTGACATGTTGCGCCGTCTTATTGAAACCACAGCTCCTGCACATCATGGTTGTTCAATTGATGAACGAAAATGTCAGTAATCATGGGTCACCATTGACTGTAACTTTCTGACCAGCATCGTTTTTAAAGAAGTGCGGATCAATAATTCCACCAGCCCATATAGCACACCAAACAGTCAGTTTTTTCTTAAAGCTTATTGACGTATCCATTTCACCAAAAGTGAGCTTCATCGCTAAACAAAATTCGCAAAATTCGCGTATTTTGAACAGAACCATAATTTTCAAAATAAATTTGCACAATTTGGAAGCGTTGTTCATGTTGAAATGCCAAACCAAACTAAACATAAATCACTTGACAGCTGACAAAATGGACTCCAGTTAAACAAGTGTTGCCAACTTAAAGTTCTATACATGTATAAAAACACTCTTTATTATATTATGAACATAGTTTTCCACAATTATTTATCTGGAGCTAAAAGACTGTTGGGGCTTTTTTGGGAAAAAATCCCAAAAGATTATTTTTTCGCAAATTTTTATTTTAGACAAATGTAGTTTTTCAGAGCAACAAGATATTTCTTTATTTTTTGTTTTGTATAATCAAGATGCTTTTGGTTAAATAATTAATATTTTTTTCTAAAAATTGGGCTTGATTTGGACTATTCGCAAAAAACTTTACCTAAGTCGGGCCAAATTTGGAATTTCTGTTCTCCAGATTCTCTCTGATGACAATATAATCAAACAGTATGTTCGTATAAGAAGCATAAAATTTGCGCTCACTCAAAATTTGTCTTTCAAAAAGTGCCCTACTCTACGGCTTCACATTGCCGCTCTGGAGGTCAAATTTAAAACTTATGCCTGTTACAAATTGCATTGCAAAAAGTAAGAAATGGCGGAATTAGTTCTAAAAAATTTGTGATATATGCCCCTGAGAACTGTACGTATACGTACTAATTTTAACATTATTGCACTCAGGGAACTTCTGCTGTATTAGAATTCCATTTTTGACTACATATGTAGTGAATTTAAAAACACAAATCACATCAAATTACTGGATTTTGAATTTACATTCGCTTAATACAGCTTTTTCGCTTAATACAGTTTTTTTTGATTTAAAGAAATGTTTCAATGGATGAATTCCAGGGACAATTCGTAGATCCAATGCAAAAATTCATTTATATCATGCAGAGTGTGCAATTGTGGTTTATTTTTTGAACAGTAAAAACAAATGACAATGTTAGTTGAATTTACCGAAATGTAAGTCATCATTTATTTAAGTGAAATTTCATTTGTGTTTAACTATATTTGCAATGATCTTTACCTGTGTGTTTGCTTATAATAAGTATACGTGCAATGACACTAGAACGAATATTTGAATATTATTAAATATTTTTTTGACACGAAAAAACTTTCTGAGTGACAGAAGATAGAGGAGACCAAAGTAAAAAAAATTGGTAAAAAATTTTCCTGCCCAATGGCATATATAGGGTGTAAACATGTTTTATAAAGTTGTTCGAAACTTGTTTTGCTTTAAACTTTTTACTATTTTTGTACACTATTGGAAAGGTCATATAAGTTTGATACAAAATGTATATATTGTTTGAAAGAAACTTGAATAAAACGCAAATAACAGGATTGGGTTCTTTTTGGACCCAAATGTTAACACTTAACCCTAGAACACATACCCGGGTACAAATGTATCCACTTGCAACTTTGTAGTGCTGTAACTCAGGAACGGCTTAACTTAGGGCATAGAGATTTCGGATCTAGGAAATATAAGTAATTTCCAATCTTTTAAAGGTTATTTGATCCAATTCGGATCAGTGGAGCTACGTAAACACACACAACATTTGGCTATCCCATACCAGTGACATTTTGTTTGCCTCTATCTCTTGACACAGGTAGAATATTTGCATGAAACATAAACTAAAAATTTTGTAAAATATTAATATATTTTAAAAAAAATAATGAAAATGGACCATTTAAACATTAGAAAAAGCCAAAATAAGCTAGTAGGTACAAACGTATCCCGGGTGTGTGTTTTGGTAGAAAAAGTTGGATATGCATAGTACGGTTAAACGGAAAATTGGGCAGCTAAAAAACTGCGACCGTCTGGCATATCCATTGTGTCCGTTAATTTTCCAATAAAAATGCTTCTGCTTCTTCCTGTAAAAACCTAACTAAACAAATCTGGAGTAATTAGTTGTAATAAACTTTATTACGAATGTTGTTATATGACGTTTACAAACGTTTACCCCAAAAATGTACTCATTCTGATTTATTTTGTCACCTCTATCAAATACCCAAATTTTATTGCAATCGGATGAAATTCTATCACCTGTACTTACTTATAGGGTATTTTTTTAAAATAAAAAATTAAAAAAATTTTGTTCAATTTTTACACATCAACGAAGTTATCTCCAACACTAAATATTCAGAATTTTTTTATTTAAAAAAAAAATATATAATAAAAAACTTTATAGACATCCAAATTTTTAGCATTTCCCAAATTATAATAAATTAAAAAATAAATTCTAAATTGCTCAATATATAACCATATCTTACCACGACTACTATTTGGAAAAGCAAAAAATTTTATTGCATTTTTATTCTTACCATATCGGATAATAAATGATGTATACTTTTTTTAGCTGGACAGTTGGTTTGTAATGACTTATAATAAATTTCATTCTAAAAAATATTAGACTATTTGAGGGTTAAAAAGCTATTCTTCAGGCAATGTTGTTAAACTTAAAATTAAAGATTTTAACTATAAATTTGATTGTTCTTTAACTAAGAAACTTTTCGTTATCTCTAACTACATAGTACATAATACGTACAATAGTTAAATGCATATGATTTTAATACAAATTGAACTTTATCCATAACTTTTGTTGCAAATGCTGTTCTACTAGTGGTTTTTCAACATATATACAACACTACACACTTGCTGTGGTTGCACCTTTCTATAACAATTTCAACTTATTCCTCTAATTTCTTAAGATAACAGCAAAACTACTTTTACATACGTCGACGTTTTTTGTTTTTAACTAGATTTTTATTTTTTTTTTGTTGATGTGTGTTAAATTTAACAATATGTTATTGGTATTTGCTAGACAAAAACGAAAATTGCATAAGTTTTTAGAGATGTTAAAAAGTTTCAAAGATTTGCTTAACATTTTGACAAGATAAAAAACCAGCATTAGTAATAACGAAAAACAAAATCGTTAGAGAACGAAAAAAAATGCAGACTTGGTATTTGTTAAAAGATTCTTAGCAGGATATAAGGCTATACTTATAGCAATATACAGAACATTAAAAATTTAATTGGTTAGAAACGACTACAAAGGGAGCTACAGTTCAATTATATTACAAAGAAGTTGTCTCAATGGAGCACCCACCGATTTGGATGAAATTTGTATAATTTTTATGAGTTTTTGTGAAATTTTGCATTTATTTTGGCGCCCAACTATGGCAAGATATTTTAATGACTTCATATTCAAATATAGCAAAATTTTTTTTTCTTCTTTTCTAAATTTTCTCTATTAAACCCTATCCTTTTTACGGGAAAAAATATTTACAAAAAAAATTTGGCGAAAAATAATTTCGCTCAAAAAATTGTGCAAAAAATAAATTTTAAGCAAAAAAAAGTTTGCGAAAAAATTAAATTTTTCGACAAAGAACGCAACAAATTTTTGACAAAAAATATACTTTATAGCAATATACAAAATATTAAAAATGTTAATAATTGTAAAATTTCTCTTTATTTTGGCGCCCCAACTATGACAAGACATTTTAATTTTCAATTTCTTAAGAACTCTTTAAAAAGTAGTTGTCAAGTTTTTTTTATAAATATTTATTTAATTTTTAAAAAAAAAGTCATTCATTTATTGGCTTGGCCAAGCCGCTGAAGCGAGAAACTTAAAATTTGACACGTACAATCTGGGAAAAAGTTTCATAATTATGAAACAGTTACATTCGACGAAAATCTATGAAACATGTATGTCATGTATATGAACACAACTTCTTCTCATTGCATAGAAAAATATCATCAATATATTTTTTTTTATGATAAAGACCCGTATCTTCAAAACCGAAAGAGATAGAGAAAATCAGTCAAATTCTTTAGTCTTGAGAATTACTATCAGACTTGGGTATCAAAATTAAGCCAGATCCGAGAGAAATTCCGCATTAGCAATATTTTTATGAAACAGTTGCATAAATATTTATAAAACAGTTACATTGGATGAAAAACAATGAAGCTTTCATCATATTTATGACTGCTTTTATAAATATGATGAAGTGTAGGTTCTTCCTTCGGCGAAGACTTTCGCTTTTGAAAAATCCCGGTTTTATGCGAGATTTAGTTTTTTTTTTTTTTTCAAAAATGAGAAATATGCAAAACATGTGATCGGATTATCTCCATTTAAATTGCATTGGAATGGCTTTTGTACTGCGAATTAGAATTTTTTTTCTAGTTTAAAAAAGAATTGAATTTTTATGCAATTTATTTTTAAAATACAATTTTCTAACGTTTGGCCTTGATTAAAAAAAGAATGCATATTTGCAAAATATGGGTTTTTCACCAAATAGTTCCACATTCACTTTTTTGGGCCCCGGGGCTTAACTATTTTTAATGATTTTTTGAAAAAAAAAAAAAAAAGCTTAAAGCACTGCACTTTATATGACGTTCCTAAAAAAATAATATGACCCCCTCTGAAATTTAAAGAAACATTTTTTTTTTAATTTTGGCTCGGCCCCAAAAACCAACTGAAAGCAAATTTCCTAAAGATTTTAAAAATTATATTGTTTTTATGCTCCATGATATGTTGCGCCCTCTAGAGCTATTTTAATTATATTTAAAGTACAAAAATGGGACGATGTTTTTTTTTTGTGTGTTGTTTTTTTGTTATTTTTGTAAAAATTAACTGTTCAAATAATGAATTTTACATGAAAATATGACTTCTTAGTTGCTATCGTTGGCATTACCCTGGGAAAACCGCGTGGAGGTGATAGTACAAAATGTATTGGCTTAAGGGTTTTCTATTCCAGTTCTTCCAAAGATCGGCTTCGCTAAGGAAAGTATATCTGCGTTTAAAGGCCGGGTGTATAGGTTTTCTCCTATGTGATAGCCAGTTTAGTGGCTTCGCTGAGTAAAGTTTTTCTACCTGACCGGCCTTTGACCGTATTTAGGGGTATTCTACTATGTGATAGGCAGTTTAGTGGCTTCGCTGAGTAAAGTTTTTCTACCTGACCGGCCTTTGACCGTACTTAGGGGTATTCTACTATGTGATAGGCAGTTTAGTGGCTTCGCTGAGTAAAGTTTTTCTGCGTTATATATCTTTAATTTTTAAATCGAGTATTATTTTAAAATTGTCAAATTTGTAGTAAAATTTTAATTATATTACATATTATGTAGAAACGAAATAATTATGCCACAAAAAAATTAAATATGCACCCAAAAAACAGACTTAGCTGTTTCCACGCAATTTTTTGCCAATCGAATTCTTGCGGTTATTACAACTATTGTAGTGTTGTATTATATTTTTAGTCGTTACCTAACCCAATATTAAATTCCACAGAAATATTATTACGTTCCTTAAAATTTTATTGAAATTAAATTTTTTTTGGATTTTTCTAGTATTGAACCGTGGCCTTCAGATTAATAATAGTCCTCTGTCCTACTGATTATACCACAATCACTTTTATTTTCCTTTTATCTTATTGGCTGTTTAAACATTTGAATATTTTATTTTTAATTAATTTAAAACAAAAAAAAACTTTTTGTGTTTGTCTCTTCTGAGATTTGAACTTGGAAGTTCGGAGAGTGCAAGGCAACCTTTCTTCCCACTACTGTTAAGTGCTAAATTTGAATTTAAATATATTGTTAGAAAAACAAACATAGTCCCTAATGCGTTTATCAATATCAATCATTAGTTGCTTTTAAAAAAAAAATGCAATCCACAAATCGCGTGGTACTACTGAAACTCTAATTTAGTGTCATATTTGTGACATATAAAAGTAGTGAGATTTGTAATGACAATTGTAAATACTTGCCATTACTGAATATGTACTTTAGAGTGTCCTTAAGTGGAAATGTTGGAAATGTTGATACGATACCCTCTAATTTTTTATATTTGACTTTAATATAGCTCATTTGTAGTTTAAGGCCTCTACGACAACGCCCCTCCCTAAGCGACTAGGCCTTAAGGAGCAAAACATGCGATTATATGGGGAAAAATTTAATTCTTTAAGTTTTTGCAAATTTTTTTTAATTTGGTAATAGTTTTTATTCTAAATTAAAAATTATTCGATATAACGATAATATTATGTATTCAAAAAGGTATAAAAATCCAAAATCGGTTAATAACTAGCCCAGTAAAAAATACTGCCCCAGATCACTAATGTGCCAATTATTTCTTGACCGAAAAATTCGAGCACACATCTTAAAAATATTTGAAATTGATTACTACAATAGAATTTTTTTATTCAACAGAATCAAGATTGTGAGATATGGTACAAGTTTTTTGTTTGGATGTCGCTAACCTGTCTTAAGGTGATATCAAAAACGAACAACATTTTTGGGGAGCTTTTCAAATCTCTAATTTCAAGTTTTAAAATGCTTTCTTCAACAAAAGTGAAAAAATTTATATTTACACTCCAGGGTCTTGTTTAAAACATTAAGAGAATAAAGTAAAAAAAAAAATTAAAATTATCCCCCAGTACGATTTGATTTTTACGGATTTCGAGGAAATTGTATTTTTTTATTTGTCGTCATAAAATATTTAAAATCGAAAATTAGCTACTTTAGTACACTTTTGTTGTTTTATTTTATAACAGTAACTCAAGGTTGAAATAAAATTTTTTTGAACATCATTAACCCATGTGGTCATGTCGCCCCAAATGACCCCACGCTTATTTATTTCAATTTACAAGAAAGATCAAAGCTTTGCTTACTACTATTGAATTTTAAGAAACGTTATCTAAAATGTTATAACACAATATTTGACACAATACATTGTACTTATGTAACCACATATACGGTAATGCTTTTCTGCACTTATGAAGAAGAGTGTAGTATAGATTGATTATTAAATTTCAACAAAATTTAACATAAATTGGTAAAAAAAAAATTAAAAAATGTCATGATAATCTGAATTATTAGCCTTTATAAAGATTTTTAGTTTAGCAAACATTATTGTTTTAGAGTTTTTTTAAATTCGCAGAAATTCCGACCAAAATTCCCGTGAATCTGGATGCAAAAAATCGACAAAATTCGTCCCGGGAATCCTCGGGTTAAAAACCCTAGTCATGGCTTTTAAATATAGTCAACCTAACAATGTATATCGTTTCTCTCAATTTAGAAAATATTAAAAATTAAAAGGGGCGCTAAAGTCTGTTTTAACAGGTTTCGAAAATTTTTGAAGTAGCTCATATCGACTTCGCTATTTATGCTGATCAAGAATGCAAACAGTTTATGGGGTCCCAACAGTTTTTCCTACGAGTTACAAACTGAAAGATAAACTGAAATCTACAATCCTACACAGTGGGTACAAAAAACTTTAACTTTTGCTATTAAACATGCTCTTAAAGTGTGATGAGCGGAAGGAAGTTTTAGTGTTGCATTTGTTATTTAGATCATTGTTATACTGACTACCAGAATTGTTTCGTATAATTTTTAATGTTTAGTTCTTCAAAATTTTACATAATTTGTTTTTTTTTTTTTATAATATAAACAAAACTGTAAAACAGCAAACTCTAAATTAAATTTTAGTTTGTTATGATATTAAAACTAAAACAACAACATGTATATTAAAAGCAGTAGCAACAACTACAAAACAACATTATTTATAACAACATCATGTTATACAATCCAAAAAGCCTGAATACTGCCTCATGACGTTGATGTTATTTTTGATGAAGAAGTATAAAACATTTCCCCCAAAAAAAAAAAATAAATAATAAAAGAATATGTAAAATAAACATAACAAAAGTTACATCAACATGAACCAAAAAATATCAAAAACTACAAGCTAAATTAAAATATTTAAACAAGTGTTGCATTCAAGCGTGCATATAAACACAACAACTTGACGTAAATAATATAATAGTTAAGTTAAAAATGATGCCGCTTGTAACATAGATAATATGTACCAAATTTTTGTAGACTAATATAAGAAGTCAATTTCCCTCAAATTACAGAACTATTCGCAAAACTAATGTATATAAGTATTTTTAAAATTTGCCGATTTAGCTTTAGTTTTCCTAAATTTTTCGCATTGAAAAAAACATTTTTTTTTTTTTTTTATATTTAAAACAATTTTTATTATAGCTATTGTTTTGTTACACTGCAACTAGTTACTTAAAACTAACGGCAATTTAATTCTATTTTATATAAACAGCTAAAGTATTGTGATTAAGATGATTTTTGATTAGTCTCTATAAAGGCCACGAAGATCAGAGGGTTTAGTTCTCCTTAATCGACGAGTAGGGCCATTGTTGGTAGCTAAGGATGATGCTTCTACGTTGACATGGCATAGTAATCTTTGATTATGGGATTCAGCAATCTTGCTTATTGTGGTACGCACAGAGTCCACATGTAGGTCTCTGTGAATATCTTTGTTTCTTATGTAGTATGGTGCATTAACAGCATTTTTCAAAACTTTATTCTGGAACCGCTGTATAATTTCGATTATAGTTGGTTTCGCACAACCCCAAAGTTGTGCACCGTAGGACCATATTGGTTTGAGTATTTGCTGGTACAGCATAAGTTTATTTTCGATTGATAATATTGAATTACGGCCTAGCAGCCAATGCATCTTTCGGTATTTTATGTCTAGCTCTTCTTTTTTCTTTTTTACGTGAGCTTTCCATCGAAGTTTTGTATCAAGTGTCATTCCCAAGTATTTTGCAGTATTGGAGTATGGAATTATGTTATTAAATAATCGAACAGGATGGTATGTCATGCGTTGGTTTGTAAAATCAGTGTGAGTTGATTTGGAGTTGTTTAATGAAATTTTCCACTTCTTGGTCCATTCTTCAATTAGCAGACTGCAGTTTTTCCACTGATTTGTCTGCTGTTTTGTCGACAGATAACAATGCGGTGTCGTCGGCGAAGGTAGCAATCGTGCAATTGGCTGGTATAGGCATGTCATAGGTGTAAATAAGGTACAAAAGAGGACCTAGCACACTACCTTGGGGTACCCCAGCTGTTATTGGTTTCAGATTAGACCGTTCATTTTCATGCTTCACATAGAAATATCTGTCAGTTAAATATGAGTGCAGAATTTTACATATTTGTGATGGAAATATTGAATTAATTTTTAGCAATAAGCCTTTGTGCCATACCTTATCAAAGGCTTGTGAGACCGTCCAGAAATACTGCAGAGCAGACATGCTTTTCTTCTAATGATTTTTCAATTATATCAGTAATTATATGTACCTGATCTATAGTAGAGTGTTTGCTTCTAAAGCCAAATTGATGATTGGGTATTATATTTTTGGAAATTAGTATAGGGTTAATTCTTTTTAATAGCAATCTTTCAAATAATTTGGATAATTGTGTTAAGAGTGAAATTGGTCTATACGATGTTATTTCATATGGTGATTTACCTGGTTTTGGCACCATTTTGATCTCTGCAACTTTCCAATAAATAGGAACATGTTTGTAATAAAAAACAGCATTAAATATATCACACAACTTTAAGAGAGCTTTGGTGGACAATTGCTTCAAAACTTCCGCAGTTATTAATTCATAGCCAGGGGCTTTTTTCAGTTTAAGTATCTTAATTTCATGTTTAAGTTCTGCAACAGTAATATCTGCAATTAGAGTATCGTCGTATATAAGTTCTCTAGAAACTTGCTCAGAAGAATTTTCACTATCAGAAAATATACTGCCTAAGTGATTTGCAAAAACTTCAGCCTTTGCCCACGAGCCATTCGGATTTTTTACTGGCATCTTTTGTAGAACAGGATTTTTAAATTTTTTGGTTACTTTCCACAAGGAATAATCAGTGTTTTTATCATACGTCAGCCCAAGAAGTTGTTGATTTAATGTATCATTTTTCATTTTTATTATTTTACATTTGATTTGATAAGTAATTCGATTTAAATTTGTTTTATCACATGGCGATCTCGATTGTTGCCATTTTTTTCTTAATCTCCTTTTTTCGGCAATTAAAGTTTAATTTCACGGGGATATGTATTTACAACTGTGCGAGGAGCAGTTGATGGGGTGCTTCTCCAACCCGATTGTTGAATGGACTGTGAAAATAATAATGCTTGCTTTTCTAAGTCTGCTGTGTTACAAATACTATCGGAGCTTATTTCATTGTCCAACGTTTCTCTAAAGTATTCCCAATCAGTATTTTTATTAGAAATACTAGGATGATGTTCTTGTAGTATTACATTTTCGCTTACTGTAAGATAAACAGGTGTGTGATCCGAACTTAGGTCAAGACCATCTTCGACGTGAGTGTAGCTTTTTGAAATTTTATTCGATATAAAAAAATCAATTAGATCAGGCTTCTTTTTTGGATCGGTTGGCCAGTAGGTTGGTTTGCCAGTAGAAATAAACACACCGCCAGTGTCTTTGACAGCTTTAAGCAGTTCTTTCCCTTTTTTGTTGTTTAGGCGTGACCCCCAATATATATGCTTTGCATTAAAGTCACCCCCAATTATGTATCTGTGCTTGTGTCGTAAGAACAGCCTTTTGTACTGGTCAGACGTAATGTTATGTTTTGGTGGACTGTATAATGCAGTCAGCGAAAGCAATTTCTGGTTAGTTTTGATTGTCACAGTTGTAGCCTGAAATTCTTCGCTGCAGAGCTTCTCTTCTTCATAGTGTTCAATGTTATTTTTTATTATGATTGCACTACCGCCTCCGGCCTTGTTTTGGGGATGGTTAGAGGAGTAAACTATATAGTTTTCAAATCTAATGTACGATTGATTAGTAAAATGAGTTTCCGCAATGAGGCAGATATCAATTTGTTTAGTTTTAAGTACTATTTCTAATTCGCCTTTATGGCTCCGTAAACCATTTGCATTCCATAACATTATATTAAGCATATTATTCATGATGATATTTTTTTGATGATGATTGTTCTAACAAATCAAGCCGACTCTCAAGATTTTTATAAAATTGTTCTTGCCGTTGTAACATTTGCATTATTTTTTCTAATGTAGTTGCATTATTATTGTTTTCTTGAACAGATTTTGGCTTATTTTTAATAATGTTTGCATAGGTGTCTGTTTTCTTTTGGGTACTTTGACTTCTGGTGACTGATTTTTGTGAAGGTTTAGGAGTTTATAGAAAAATATGTTCGCTTTCTGTGATCTTATTGGACTGATAACTGTTAGCGTTTTGAAATGAAATACGATCATTGGATTTTTGTTGTTGTTCTTTTTTATTTCTGAGATTTGTAGTTCTTTTGCAATTATACACCCACGATAGCTGGCTGGATGTGGTTCCCCACAGTTGCAGCATTTCGGAGGAAGATTCTGAGGTTTTTCGCAGTTTGATGAAGCATGTTTTCCAGCGCACTTAACACATCTCGGTGGTTTTGAACAATAATTTTTAGTATGTTCATATCCTTGGCATTTTTTGCATTGAGGTATGTATTTAGAGTTTCGTACAGGCTCAATAGTAATAATTGATGAAAGAATTTGTTTGATTTCATAAATTTTTTTTTATATCTTCATCAGACTCAAATGTGAGAAGAAATAAATTTAATGGGTCTTTGGATTTCAAAGGCCATTTATTAGTGGCACTTACGGCTTTTAGTCCTTGTGATTTAAGATCAGATACAATGTGGTATGGATCACAAGAAAAGTGTAGATTTCTAGCAATAACTCGTATAGGTCTTTGTTGTTTATTTTCATATGTAAACCAAGATATGTTTAATTCAGAGAGATGCTTTGTAATAGATCTATAATCAATGCTTTCATATGTGCAAATCTTGTAGATGCAGTTCTTTATAAGTTTTATGGTGAAGTTATTTAAACAAACTTTTTTTATTTCCGTATAGAATTTATAATATTCTGTAATGCCACTTACCATTATTGGTGGAGGTTGGCGTACAACATTTTTTTCTTTTTCCATTTGTTTATTTTCGATCATATGAGATGGCTCGGGAGATGAATTGACTTTTCCCTTATTTTTCGGTTTCTTCTTTTTTTAAAATCCACTCTGTTTCACGAGCAAGTTCTTCTTCATCTGTATGAAAGCTTATAGCTGCCTCAGCTAGATCTATTTGTTTATCATAATTATCATTTTCATCATCATCAGTTGACATCTCTTCATTTTGAGTATGAGAATTGAATAGCTGTTTTTCAAAAACTTGTTCAACGGTTTTTAAATGCTCTTTTAAAAATTCATTTTTAGTTTAAGCTCATTGCATAATTTTTCTAATTGGGCTATTCTTTCCCAAAGTTGCAGATTAGCTTTTTCGAGTTCCTTTAGCTTGTTTACTCTAAAAGAGCTTAGGCTGGAATTAGGATTTTGTAAAACTTGCGAGGTAGCATTATCCATATTTTTGGCATTTTGCTTTAAATAGCATGCTATGTAAAGCAAATTATAAGTTGGTCACCTTAATTTTGGTAATAGATTAAGGTACGTTACTGCATACAAAACAGTCTGGCAACACAAAGTAGTTTGTCACAAATCTCAGCTTTGTGAGACAAGAACAGCTGTATGTGTTTATATTTTTAAAGTTGTTGTACAAAGAACACAATAATTAGATTGTTTCCAGTGAAAAATTAACAAAATATATTATAGTTGAATATTTTAATAAACGCAAATTTAAAGCGATTAAAGCTAGATTGTAGAAAACAACGACCACCACTTAAGCAACTCGCTATTGGCTTTGTGATTCCACAATTTTTGGTAAACAAATCTTCACTTTAAACCGTGTTTAGATTTTTTTTATAAGCGATCGGTGTGACGTGTGTATATTAAGGCGGCGTGTTTATTTATTTCAAAAAAACATGCAAACACAGAATACAAAAATCAATTGACCTTAAGGAACCCATCTCGTGACAGGTAAACCGATATCATATGTCCGCACTTCAACTATATTTTGGTAGTGTTAATTTTTTCATTTTTGTTTTTTGTTTACGTTTTTGCTTTCTTTTTTTTGTATTTATCAAACACGAAAAAAATATAAGTTTGCTTTTAGCCACCCAAAATGCACAATAGGCTGGATCAAATTGTCCGCATGCAGAAAACTTTTTAAATCGTGTAGAAGAAATTAAATCCGCGGAAAATTTATCGAAAATTTCCCTAAGCAACCGTAGGTCTAAAATCAAACCCTATATCGCGCCAATTAGCATTAACATTAAATGAATATCAGGTGTCAGTTTAATGCCAGTACTTGTTCCTTGATCAGTGCAAACTGAGTTGTTGAGAATGATCCTATTCCGTGGCCTGACTTGTGCTCGTAGAAAACAGTATCGGTCTAAGAGGACCAACCCCGCGACAGGGGAAAAAGAAAGAAAGAAAAAGAACACTCAGGGAACTTCTGCTTTAAAAATATGTAGTTGTTTGGGTTGTAATACAGTTTCTTCATTTTTAATGTAAATGTCAGTCATTTGTAGAACAAATAAAATTTTTTACTAACTTTGTAGTTCATTTAAAAATACAAACGACATCAAATGACTGTTTTATGATTTTACATTCATTTTTCACAGTTGTTTTTTGTTATTTAAAAAAATAAATGTTTGTTTATTTTTACTACCATGTGGTTCAATTTTACTACAATTGTGGTTCATTTGTTGAACATTAAAATCAAATGACAATGTTAGTTGAATTTAATAAAATTTAAGTCGGTCTTTCTTAAAGTGAAATTTCATTTGTGTTTAACTACATTTGCAGTGGTCTTTAAATACTTAGTATTCTAAGTGTAGCTTCCCCGTATAGTTCTGTCCCCTATCAGGGTCTGTGACCGTTGTCTTTCCCACAACACAGTTTGTGTTTGTGTCGATTGGCGCGGTATAGGATTGATTTTAGACCAATGGTTACATGGGTTAAGATTTTGCGACCAATTTTTGATAAAAAATCCATGAACCGATCCTGATGCACAAGAAGCATTAGTTTAGTTTAAGGCGGCGTGTTTATTTAACATAAATGAAGTTATAAAATAACTGATATTCATTTAATGTTAATGCTAATTGGCGCGATATAGGGTTTGATTTAGACCTACGGTTGCTTAGGGAAATTTTCGATAAATTTTCCGCTGATTTAATTTCTTCTACACGATTTAAAAAGTTTTCTGCATGCGGACAATTTGATCCAGCTTAGGGAAATTTTCGATAAATTTTCCGCGGATTTAATTTATTCTACACGATTTAAAAAGTTTTCTGCATGCGGACAATTTGATCCAGCCTATTGTGCATTTTGGGTGGCTAAAATCAAACTTATATTTTTTTCGTGTTTGATAAATACAAAAAAAAAGAAAGCAAAAACGTAAACAAAAAACAAAAATGAAAAAAATTAACAAAAATGAAAAAAATTACACGTTTGCCTTGTAAGTTGAATGATCTGTAATCGAGCCCTATACTGAGAGAATTCGATGAATTTTTGCTTTAGATTTATGAAATGTCAGTGGAATTCATCCATTGCAGTTTTTCATTAACCAACGTGTTTTTAAAGACACGCCAATATATTTAAGAGGCTAAAACTTTTGATACGAAGGAGATATCACATCGCAGTAAACAGCTTACTTAAGTTTGAAGTCTTTGCTACAAACGTGGTTTTAAAATTTGTAATTCCATTGTTCCTATATCATTATGTGAAAAAAACAACTTTAGGTTTTTTTTGAAATCAGTTTTTCAAAAAATATTTAAAAAAATATCCCAAAGACCGGAGTCATAAAAGACAGAAAAATTTAAAAACGAGTTTCAATTAAAAAATTGATTAAATCAGTTAATATTTTAATTGATTTTGCACCTATCACGGCAGACTTAAAACTTTTATTGAAAGTTAAAATAATTGAACTCATTATTTCATATTTTGGAAAAACAATTTCTAAAAAAGCTTTTTTTTGAGATTTCCTCATGTTGAAAAGCAACCGTAATACACGTTTTATTCAAATTCAAAAGTAAATAAAAAATTTGGCCTAAGTTCAGCTACGGCTTCGGCCAAAAAAGTGAGTTCGGTCGGACACTATTAGTTTATCTAAAAATCTGCCAAATTTTTTTTTTTATTGTGAAATAAGTTTAGATGTTTTCTCTCGACACCGAAATTTTCTCATTGTAAGAGGGATTTTTATTTTATAACTTCATTACGTATGATAAATTACATTATGCATATAAATAACATAATTAAATTCATCATACGTCATGTAGTTACAAATGTGAGATTATTTATGATGGACAATATTAAATAAATTTTTTCTTCAAAACCAATTTGAGTTAACTGTCGGTAAAAGTTTTAGAATCGATATAAAAACATACAAAACTTTTCTTCAAGGAAGGTATCCCGACCCGAGCACGCAGATTTTAATAAATGTTGGATATGTTGCAGAGACACATATTTTGGTAGCTGCCTAATCTCACATTTAAGTTTTAAAAAGTGGATTGAAAAAATAATAAACTTTTGTATAAAACTTGTCTGAAGTTTTTGTCAGTTAAATTTATTTGTTCACAGGGTTAAAGTACTCAAGAAAACAAAAATTTAAATGCCCATATTGCCTACGTCGGAGGCTTAGAGTTGCCACATTTTTTAAATATTTTAAATATAGGAGAAAAAATACCTTCGGGGAAAATAGCATTGGACCCCACTTAGAAGCCCCTATACCTGGGATTGGAGAGCTAAAAATACGTGCCCCTTAAAGTTCTTTCCTCTACAACATATCCAAAGCCCATGAAGATCCGATTTGATCCTCCCAATAAACCTATAACATAACTCTTAGAAATTCAAGTACTATTTCTCCTAAACTAAAATAATTGTCTTTTTAGATTTGGTTTAGACATTTTTACATACTACTCAGCCTCAACATGTGTAATTGTGTTAATGTCCTTTAGGAAAACATTTTAATTTTATGCAAACGCACACACACATTTGCTGCACATACAACGCATACTCTGACACAGGCTTTGTTCTTATTCATCTTCCTGTATCATTATAGCCTGTCCCTCTATCTTTGAGCACTGTGTTCATTGTATGTTAATGTGTCAAAATATTGTTTAAAGTGATTGTTAGACATGCACGGGTAGTAGTGCACCACCACCAACAGTCTTTTAACACATCCACACTTGTGTATTCCATACAAATGTAAATTGTAGTCAGGCATCATGTCATTATCACAGAAAAATATACTGCAAAAAAAGCTTTTGTTGACACGTTTTTTTTAACGGCGAAATTGAGATGCATATAAAAAATTTAAGCAACAGCTCGCATAAGATGTTATGACCTCATTGATACCATCAAGCTAGTAAGGAAAATTGTGAAAAGTATCTAATACTCTGACACTTATATTTTATGAAGGGTTTCTTTTGAGGAAGGATGACTAAAGGGATATTAAAAAAAACAATTAGAAAAAAATTAGTTAAACATTTTATATTTTTGATTCGCATTCAATTATTCCAATTTTGTTTTTTTTTCTCATCAAGTAAATAAAACAATATATTATTGCAATATGGGAAAAACGTTGATCTTTTACCTTCAAATATTATAAATCTTCTACCCCTTCTACATTGGTTCTCTAAAGATTTTCGCTGACGCGAAATTAAACATGTAAGGACCGTTTATGCTGAAATACTTTTGCTCCCAAAATTGTAACCTTTGTTGTGTTCTCTTATATAATTGATAAAAATTTGCATAGAGTTTCCTTGTAAGAGAAAAATTACTTAAATATGTAGTTTTGTAGTTCTTATGTAGTTTTGTGGTTGTTTTGACATTTTTTAAAACAACCTCAATTTTTCTTTTTTTATAATTGTTTATAGTTTTCTAGCATTGCTTTTAATACAAACTTTGTAGATTTGTAGCATAGTTTCTTATTGTCGTTACTTTAAGCAAGATTTCATGCAAGATTCATTCTTAGAAAACTTCATTAAGCGTTACACAAAGCCATAAATTACAAGAGAATGCAGTATATTAATTTTGGAGAACACAAACAATGACTTTTAAAATGTAGTTAGATCTTAAAACAGTTAAAACTCTTGAAATTCATTATCTTTTAGTTATATACAAATTAATTTTCATGCATAACTGCAAACTTACAAAAAATTCTATTGTAGTTTTGTGGTCCACTCATTTGGGAACCATAAACTTTCCATTTCGCCTTAATGATTTTCACACTACTAATCCGTCTGAGGGTTCTAATTTTATTGTGTGCTTATAGTTTCCAAAAATGTTTGTTTTTTATTTTAATTACAGCCATTGTGTACGTTTGTGGTCGAAGATAGTATATATTGTGCTGTGTCTCATGTCTGGTATTTAATGACAATTAAATATTTATAAAAACAACCAAGTTTTAAAACACTTTTAAGCATAGTGTCTATTAGTTTGTCTTTAAAGTTTCTGTATTTATATCACAATCAGCCTTTTTGTAGTTTTGTGGTCAAACATGTTACAGCTTGTCAAATATTTAATTTTTGGAAAAAATATCCTACAGCAAACAAATTTTTAACGAACTAAAATAAAATGGACATTTGTTAGATTTTCCTTAAATTATTTTTCTATGTAGTTTGTGGTCTTGCCATTTGTCGTCATATGGTCTTAAGTTAACCATCGATGTACTTATGTTATTATTCTATGAGTTAGTATTACTGTTTTCTTTGTAGTTGATTAACATTTTATATTTTTATTTAACCTCTTTGATGGGTAAGACGTAAAAGCTTAATTTGAATGCTTATGGGGTAAAGTATTTTAGAGATTTTTTTCAGAGGTCTGAATTATTTTGTATAGTTATGTACCGCACATTACTTTTTTTTTCTTAATTTTTGCGTACATTTTTACAATAAAGCTTTATAACTTTTAAGCAAATTCTAGAGCAAATTAAAAAATTTGTTTGACAAATTTATTTAAAACGTATCAGTTTTTTAAACTCCATCATTAGTTTTTTTTAATTTTAGTATATATTTTATAAGTTAGAAAGCGTTATTTACAAAACTGAATGAAAAATTTCGAAAAAAATATATATATCCCAGCAGAAACTTTTATTAATGCTCATACACAGAGAGAATTTTTTAGACGAGTTTTAATGAAAGGTTTTCATTAAACCAATAAAGTTTTTTTTACAATATGAATGAAAAATTTCTTAGCCTTTAGTTTTATGAAACTATTTTAAGTGAAATTGTTTCATTAATCGTACACACAGAAAACTGTTTTGTAGTAGCAACAGAATTTTTTGCCAAACAAATTTTTGTGGTTCCACGTACTATAGCTATTATTAAATTTTAATACTATTGTAACAACCGACATTTATTTACAAATTTCGAATTTTTATTGTAACAATTGAATATTTTATGTCTATGGCCTATAATATTCTATAAATAGATTCACATGCGTTCAACAAAATTTTTTTTACTAATAAAAGAATTATATGCCTCGAACTGGGCTCAAGTCGGCGATCTTCCGTTTTTCAGCCAAGTACTTGACCTCTAGCCTAAACCCAATTTAAATATGTATTTTTAATTTCAACCTTGAATATTTTCTAGTTTCAAATTTAAATATAAGTCTAAAAATAGATTTGTATGAACAATAGAAATTCGGTTACTAATTTCAATATTTTATTAGAATTACCAAAACTATAAAAAAAAATTTATATTATTTTAAAATTATTTTATTAATAAAAAATTCTTCTTCGCGAACTGGGCTCGAACCGGCGACCTTCTGCTTGTCAGGCAATTAGTTTACCTCTAGCCTAAACGCAATTTGAATTTTTATTTTCAAATTTCTAACTAGACAATTTATTTCTTTCAAGTTTAAATATTTATGTCTCAAAATAGATTTGAATGTACAACAGAAATTGGGTTGCTAATCTTAATATTTTTTTCGAGTTACCAAAACTTTAAAAAACTTTATATTATTTTAAAATTTATATATTTATATTATTTTTATATTTTAAATAGAGTGATTGTTTTTTTGCAGACGAAACTAATATTTTATTCAAGGGATAAAATCTTCGAAAATGGTTGGTAGTTGGTATTAAAGGTAATGCAGAAGATAATATTTTTTCAATATTGATAAGGAATACCTATAGTTTGAATGATGTGACTGTTGTGTTTTAGTTAATTTTATATATTTAAGTACTTACAATTAAAATGATTGAATATGATTCCAACCAATTTATTTTCTGTATGTATGAAATTTGTAATAAATATAATGAAATTTTTCATTAAATTTTATGAAAAACAGCATTAATACAATAAAATGTTTCAATGGGCGAATTTCAATGACACTTCATAGATCTGATTCTAAAATTAGCATGCAGATAGTTCTCTCAGTGTAAAATATTTTACTAATAAAATAATTATTTTTTTTTCTTAAAAATTTGTTTTGCATTATCGTTTTGTTTCCTCTTAATATTTTTGAAGTTTTGTGGTCGTCCTTAATTTCCTTACAAAAGAAGTAGTGAAACAGTTTGTGGTCAAAATCCAAAGATTCTGATCCACTTTACTTTACTAAATAAATTATTTTTGATTTTGCTACAAAAAAAAAACATTTTTTGTAGTTTTGTGGTAATACTTAACTGTTTTATATAGCAAGTAGTAAACTAAGTTCTGGCTTTATATAAATATCGTTAATTGTGTTAAATAAACAATTCTAAATTTGTTACTCAAATCACTTAACACAATTCTAAACAATATTTGAACATTAAAATTAGCATACTTCTCCACCTATGCTACACGATTTTGAAATACATAGATATTTGTTTGCACTTGTTGTGAACTTTAACTTCTGTCATAGCATAGACAGACAATATAGCGAACGAAGCAGCAGCAATAGCATCATCTTACATATCCAGCAAAAGAGAACTGCAAAGATGTGTTCAGTCAACTCAAGCGAGTCAACTGGGCGTCATGTCATATCACATCTACTAAGCAAACAACTGACAACCACTACCAGCAGCAACAGCAACAATAAGAACAATAATAGCGTATTATAGTAGAGGAACAACAGCAACCAAAAAAGACTTACTTCAATACCCAGCAATAGTTTGAGGTTGTTACGGAAAAATTAGAATAAATTCACTTTGAAAAAGTTTGTGAAATCAGTTCATGTAATTTGTATAAATTAATATATTGCATTTAATTTTTTTTGAGGTCATTCATTAATGAACAATAAATTTCTTAACATTAATGAAAACCTACATAATTTGTATTGAAAGAAAACGTTTGTGTGAAATGTGAACAACTTTTCGTATACAATGTTTAGGTACTCATAAATTTAATGAAAAAGTTAATAAAGTTAATTAAAAGTTTCATTAATTTAATGAAAAATTTTGTTGAATCAATAAAAAGTCTCACTACTTTATGAAAACTTCCAGTAATTTTATAAAAGGTTTCATTACATTGATTTATTTAAAGTTTCATTAATTTAATAGCAGTTCATAACTAAAAACTTTTGTTAATTTAATGAAAAGTTCCGTTACCTTATAGAAATTAAAGTAATTTTATAAAAGGTTTTATTAAAGCTCTGCCTATTCTGGAGGCTCTAGCTTTTCTAAAACTTTAGCCAGATCTAAAATACTAGTATCAACCTAGCTATATAGTTTGATTTGCTGTAATTTTGTAATATACGGAGGTTGAAAACTCGTTATAATTTAAAAATTACATAAAAGTAATATCGATGTATAGAAAAACAAAAAACTAATAAAACTGTAAAAAATATTACTTGAGCCAGAGTAAAAACAGACTTTTTTTTATATAAATACAACATTTTTGGTCTTTAAAGTTTAGTAACGTCATGATGCTTGTTAGGAAAAGACCATATCCACGTGTTTCATTCTAATAAGGTAAGAATGGAGCAAAATTATTGCTAAACGCGTTTTTGATAAAGCTCAGCCTATTCTGGAGGCTCTAGCTAATCTAAAACTTCGAGTTCTGATGAGATCTTTAGTCAGATCGAAATATTAGTATCAACCTAGCTAATATGTTTGATTTGCTTTATTTTTGTAAATATACGGAGGTTGAAAGCGCGTTATGAATTAAAAATTATAAATTTTTGTTTTAATTTTTAGTAAGTTTTAATTTTTTAGTAACAGGTTTTAATTTCATGAAGTTAAATAATTTAATGAAAATTTTCTTAATTTAATGAAAATTTTAATGAAAATTTTCTTTAATTTAATGAAAATTTTCATTTATTTAACGTACAGCTTAAATAATTAAATGAGTGTTTCATTAAGTTTATAAAAAGTGTCATTTATTTCAAAAAAGTTTCATTAATTTAATTGAAACACTAATTCGGTAATGAAAGTTTCATTAATTTAATTATTTTTTTGTTAATGAGAGTTTTTTAATCAATAAATATCTAAAATTTTCATTCTTTTTTTATCAAATTTACTAATGTTTTTTTTTACTTGGGTTTCCTTTAAAAGTTAACCGCCAGCATAGTTCATTGTATTTGTATACTGATACTATTCTATTTGGCTGCCTGACAGTCTTGTGAAAGTTAGAAAAATATTTTATAAAGACGCTGCTGCATTTAAGTAAACACTCTTAAGGAAAACCCTTGGAAACTTTGGAGTGAGCAACATAACAACACATTGTGTATCTTTATATATTCTTTTCAATGTATGTTTCCTGGAATCATAAGATGCACCATTAATATATTGTTTATAATTTATGCTGAGAGAAAATAAAAAAAATTGCTTTAGATAGAAAAAAATAAAATTGAAAACTTTTTAATAATAGAAAACAATATTAAAGTAACTTAGTTTTTCCACCATAACACAAAAAAAAAAATCAACCTCATAACATCACTGACTAACATCATTTTATAATATCAACAACACCAGCAACATCAACTGCAGTCAAGAACAAAAAAAAATGATTCAACAGCAGCAACAAAAAAAAAAATCTTCCTCAACTAAAAAGGCGGCACTTGAAAATTATGTTGAATGAATAAATTAGTGCAACTTAAAACTATGATTTGCTATTGTTGGTCGGTGTTGATGATGTTTGCCGCTTCTAGAACTCTACTACTGATGTTGTTTATGCTGTAGGGTTGTTGTTGCCTGCTAACAACATGTATGAATTTATTAGCTCAAGTTCAACATTGTACTATGTACACACCTCTTCTATTGTATGATTTCTTTTATTACATTATTTTTCTAATAAAGTTCGCTATTTGCTGGTTTTGTTCGAGCTCTAAGTAATACACAGTGGTATGGAGCAGTTAATTTCCAGGATCTTATGTGTTAAGGACTTGCGAGAGTTTTTTTCGGATTTTCTTTTGTCAGTCGAATATCTTCTTTATCCTAAATAATTCATAGGGATTTTAAGGGCTTTTCATTTTTTTTTTAATTTTTTTTTTGTTTCATATGTTAATAGTTTGAACTTTTCTATATGATATGAAACTTTTGGAGAAAAAGTCGCAGAAATAAAAAGTTTCAGCTTATTAATCTAACTTCTTGTCCTATATTTTACATGAGCAATATTTACTTTAAATGTTTTTTTTCAATCGTTTTTTTTTTTTTTTGGTTTTGTAGAGTACTAAAAATAAAGTCCATAAGATAGCGGCATTTTTAAATTTTTGCCTAATATTTTCTTTAAGTAAAAGACAACGATTTTTTAATTTTTAAATTTAACCTCGTACCCATTTTAATGTTAAAATCCGGCTACGGACTAAAAAATTTATTCGTGTATAAAAAAAAAAATAAAATTTGTATTTCTCAGATGAGCAACCAGGGCTCCACGATGGCACCCGATTTTGCCTTTAAAAAAACAGGATGTATAATGAAATAGTTACCAGTGTTGCCATGTTTGCCGAAATTCCAAATTATAATTTTTAGAAAAACATCTAGTATTGTGTTTTTATATCGCAAAAAAGAATTTTTATACCTTTATACCTATTTTATACCTTGTTAGGAAGTTTTAATTATAGGTCCTCTTTAGGGTACATGTTCCCTAATGTGGAAAAGTGTTGTATAACTTTTATTTTCAATTTCTAACGAGCTTTCAACCTCCGTATATTTACAAAATAAAGGAAATCAAACATATTATCTAGGTTGATACTAGTATTTCGATCTGGCTAAAGGTTTCATCAGAACCCGAAGTTTTAGAAAAGCTAGAGCCTCCATTATACACAGAAAAAACTAAAAACGGGTTTCAATTAAAAATTTTATTGAATCAATTACTATTTTAATTGATTTTGCACCTACCACTGAAATGATAGTATTAACTAAAAAAATTTGCAGACAGTTTATTAAAACTCTTTCAATTAAAATAATAATAATAGCAATTAAAAGAGTTATTGTTTTTCTTTACAACCTCAATTAAAAAGTTTAGTTAAATTGATTAAAACTTTAATTCAAACTTGAGAAAAAAACAATGGTAGTTTTAATTGAAAACTCGTATTTTTTTATTCTTGTTATATGCCCCCAATTAAATAAAAAAAGAAATGTAGGTTTGTAAATTAAATTGACACTTTATTTATAATAAAATTGAAGCTTTTCAATATAAAAATGTATTATAAGAAAACAAATAAAAGTAAAGACAAAATTTTTGTTTTGCTTGTCTTATCTTGAACTTTTTCTTGTAATTGAATTGCTTTCTTAAAAAATCACACACAACTTTAAAATAATAGTTTAATGACACTTATACTTATTGAAAACTTAATTATTTACAAAAATAATAGTTTAATTGTCCTTTTTCGATAACGTTTATTTAAATCCACATGTGCACTTTTATTACCACAGATAAAACACGAAACTAAATGAAGTTTTCGTGCGTACACGAATATCTCAACAAAAAGAGTGTTGCAAACTCTAGTGAAATAACTACGATTTTGCGTGTATCTGAAATCGGTAAACTATTCAACTTATTAAAAGTTAATCATTTGCGATTTTTTTTTCTTTTTATTTACAAATTAAATAATATATTGATAGAATTAAATAAAATAAAAATAAATCTAAATAAAATAAAAAAAACTAGTTTGCCAAATTTTTAAAAATTTTGTTTACATGTTGTCAACACTGTATGGATATATTAGAAAATTCAATAAATTTTTTAATTGAATCAATTAAAATAATTGTTTAAATTGCCATTGATATCAAACAATCGATTAATTAGATTTTTTTGGCCCATAGTTTGTTCTGTGTAGATATAGTATAGTATAACTATTTTGTATTAGTTGCCACAAGAAAATGATCTATAGCCCAGAAATACTTAATGAGTTGGCTTATAAGCTAGTGTATTTTGATTTGGAATATATATTATTTGGAATACTTACAAGGGAGGTATCCCGACCCAAACTCGCGGATTTTAATGATTTTGGGATACCTCGCTTATTAGTTTTTTTATATAGCCCAATTACCAGATTTAGGCCACATTACGATACATTCTCTTAAAAAAAATATTTTGTATAGTTTGCAATTTTTATATTTTCAACAGCTTTTGAAACAGTTTAAATACGCAGTACATTCTTATTAAAAGCAATTGAATTGTTCAGGTCTATCTGCCCAAAAAATTATTTTTTTTATGCAAATGAAGTTTATGGATGCGTTTCGAAAAATGCATCCAAAATTGCAACTGCATCTTAAATTTATTTTTTAGACGCGTGAACTTAATAGATCACGTTTTGTATTCTTGATAATGTGTTCTGAATGTTCAACTATTCAAATATTCACAAACACTACTCCCTCTTTCCTCCTCCCCATAACCTAATTTCCTGATATCAACACAATGTATTGCATTATAGGGGGCATCCCCTGAGTGTTGATCTAACGAAAAAAAAAAACTGTTTCAAAACCTGTTGAAATATAAAAATTAGGGTTAGGTTAGGTCGAAAAGAGGATTCGGAGAAGGGAAAATACTTCCCTAATCCGACTCAAGTCCCTGAGGACTTACACTTAAGCCAGAATGACGGCTTGTTGTGCGCTCTAAACAATCGGTTCTATGTCACCTTTCTACCCCAGGAACTCCGTCGCACTGACGAAACTCCTCAACTTCTTCCAATCCTATGCCCCTAAGATCCCCCAATGTGGATATTGGGTTACTGGATAGTATTTCGACCCCGGATCCCGGCAAATGCCGGGCATTCACAGAGATAGTGTTCCAAGGTATCCTCGTCCTCCCCGCAGGCCCTGCACACTTCCGAGTCCGCCCTACCAATACGGTGGAGATGGTCCCTAAGTGTCGAGTGTCACGAGAGGATTTCCATCAAAAGACTCTGTTCCTACTGAGATTCAGAATTTTCCTCGTCTTGTCCGTGTCCGGGTTGCCCCAGAGAATACTCGTAGTTCTGCCAACACCCGCATTTCCCAGATGGTCCTATGCATGGTGTCAGCCCAGTCCACCAGCTCCGCCTTGAGAGCTCGAAAAGGTTTACAAATTATACAAAATATGATTTTTTTGAATAGGAATAATATAGATATGCTGTTTTTAACAAATCGCGTCACAGAAAAATTAAATATTGACAGCAAAAATGCAACAAACGTGCAGAACAAATATCATTTAATGTGAACATAATTTTTAAATACTGTTGGGTCGAAATTACACGGAAAAACCTCTTTTTTTTCGCCAAAAATTAAAAAATGGAATATTTCGGAAAAATATTTAGAATATTTGTCTGAAATAAAAAATATTTTTTTGCGTAAACTTAGTACCTCAACAAAGAAAAAAGTCGCTTCCGAATCAAATCTGTGGTTAGTACAAAAGTTATGATCATTTATGTAAAAGTGTCAAAATTTAAAATTTTTTTTATTTTTATGCGATGTATTTCTTATTCTCTCGCTACATGTTGCAAATATTAAGATATTTGATGGAAATTTGGTACAATGACTTATAATGCTATTTTTTTTTCTCATTTCAGGTATGTCCAAACTACAAACGATTTCCAAACTGCACAAATATTTTTTATTAAAAATATAGCAAAGAGGTATATTCACAATAACTCTATATTTTCAAAACCTTTACAGAATAAATTCGTGTTGTCCACCGAAAAAGATATAAAAAAAAAGATCTTGTTACATTAGGTCAACTTTAGTTAGATGACATAATAGTATATCCTACTAAAATCAAAAGAAATATTTGCAAAAAAATTTTAGACTGCCGATTTGCTAAGCATAGATTTACATTCGCAGAAAAATAGTTGAAAAGACACTTTAAAAACTTTAAAATTTTTTGTGAATTTTTTTGTCTACTTATATTTTTCTGATAAATGATGATCATGAAGTGAGAAAATTATTCAAACTCAAGATTATTGTTTTTTGTTAAACAAAAAAAAAACTGTGCAATGTTTATTTATTGTTTTTCTTTTCCCGGAATTTCTTATTTCCCGAGAAAGCGTGATTCGTTTTGAATTTCCCCGAAATCCCGGAAATTCCCGCTCAGTAAAGAAATTATTAAAGTTTCTTTTTAATTGACAAAGTTTCTTTTAAAAAGATTCATTCATAGGACCAAGCTAAATTACATCAAAGTCGCATTATCTCCCGTTTATAAGTAAATTATGACAACTCTTTTAATCAGAATCTTAAATGTTTTAATATCCCATGTGAAAATGATCATATATTATCACCTCATATATGAATTGTCATATATATTCGCATCCGAAAATTGAGGGTATATGGCCATATATTGCTCATACATGACCATATATTTTAGTTCATATATTTTATTTATAATTTTTTTTGATTTCTGTTGTTTGTCTTTGAGGTCCGATTAAATAAAATCTATAAAATGATTTTTTATTCTATTTTATTGCTAAATAAAAACAAAATAATAGTTTAATCGGACCTCAGATTATCATAAATTTAACAAATTTATTTAGAGCTATGAAATTATTTCAAAGACTGAATTTTTTTATTGTTTCATAAAATTTCATAATTGCAATTAACTGTCATTGCAATCTAGAGTTTATGAAAATTGTTTAAAAACTCATATGTAGCGGTTTATTGGCTTAGTTAAAATGTATTTTCAAGACATTAATTAAGAGTTTTATTAAGTCAAAGAACTTAAAAAATTTTATAAAACTGTTTCATAAATTCTATAATCGCTTCTTGTTCGGAATGATTCAATGGTTTTATAAAGATTTTCATTAATTCTACAAATATTTCATAAACATTGAGTTTGTTTCATAGATTCTTTTCAAAAGTTCAAATGGACGAGTTCCAGTGACAAAATCATTAAAGCTATGAAGAAATTCATTACTGAAGTGAAGATAATTCTCTCAATGTAGACTCATTCATATTGTTTAGTAAAAAAAGAGAAATTGCAAATCTCTCAGTAGCTGAGAAAAATGTTTAATTAGATAGCTGACCGCAGCCGAAAGATGATTAACAAGTAGGCTGAGATTGCTATTTTATATCCAAAAGTCGATGCTTACTAATAGCGATTTCAAAAAATATACCCGAACTATTTCTACAGAAGGTTATCGAAGCAAATCATATCCGTACCATTGGTACCAAGTAGGCCTTTAAAATGGATTCAAGTCATTCGTTGTGGAGTGACTTTGAATTTGATATTGCATTTTCATTGCAATCTAGAATTTTTGAGCCATTACATTAATGAAGTTTTTCATAAATTTTTTTTGAAAATTTTCCTACTATTGATTAAAAGTTCCATATGTCTAATGAAAACTTAAAAAATAAAAGATTATTTCAAAAACTACTCCATAAAATAATTTTGTGATGCGGTTTTCGGAGGCCTAAACAGTTCTAAAAATTGTTTAGCTACTGTAGTTAATAGCTATCGTAAAATTTTCTCTTTTAGATCTACTATCATGAATGTATTTAATTATATTTTTGCACTGATGGCGTATGATGAATATAACAAAAAAATTAATATTGCGTATACGTCTAAGGTCTCTACTATCTCTATACATGTGGTCTAAAACTACCCAGCAAAAGCATGGTAATGACTACTTAAAATTAGTTCTTACTATATTCTCCATTGCTTTAAAGAATAAAATAATGGGTTGCGGATAAGAAACGTATACTGAAAGCATTGCTCTCATGCAAACAATAATTTGTGAACAGTAATAGGTTATTCGTCGTTTACTGCCACACTAATAAAAAAGCTACTAAAGTCAACAAAAAATTTTGCTGAGTCAGAGGGTGCTTGCAAAATATTGCTAATGTCAGCAAAATCTTTTGCTGAAAATTAGAGAGCTGATTTTTAACAACATTTAATGGAATACACGTTTAATCTATATTAAATCTAAATATTTTGGTTTATCTTTAATTTAATTAATAGACAATTACTTTTCACAAGCCGGTGACAACACAAAATTGAAGTTAAACAATTTATATGTATACACATTGTTAGCATCCTTTTGCTTTATGTATGAAAAACAGATACGAAAATCGTCCATGGTTGATTTTTTGTTATATCTTAAAAGAGTTGTACTTTTTAGTATCCGTTTAATCGTCTCTACTACATTTGACGTGCGGCGACGTCTACTTCATTCTGCGTACATATTTCAATATGGTTGTCTTCCACAATCTTAATGTGCTTATCAGCACAATTTTTTTAGCAAAATAAGTTAGTAAAACATTAGTAAAATATTAGTAAAACATTAGTTCAAACCAGTTAAGTGCTGAAAAAATATAATTAAATTTTAGCTGAAAATACGATTTCAGCTCAAAATTTGCTGAAAAATTGTATACTTGATTGACAAGACGTTTTACTAACATTTATACAAACTTATTTTTTTGATTGCATGTAAAATGTAATATATGGAGGTTGAAAGTTCGTTATAAATTAAAAATAACAAACATAATCTCGATGTATGCAAAAAAATCAAAAAACTAATAAAACTATAACTTGAGCCGGAGTAAAAACTATATTTTTTTTAATAAATAGAACCTTTTTGATTACGAAGAAGACAAGAATGAAGCAAAATTTATGAGAAATATTTTTTTTTGTTAAAGCTCTGCACACAGAGAAAAATTCAGCTATTTGCCAACTGAAATTGGGTTACTACGACTCAAATTCGGTTTTTACGAAATTCTGTCGGTTGCTTCAACTTAATATTAGTTTAACAACAAAATTCGGTTAATTCAACTGAATTTTAGTTACAACACCCAAAATATATAGAAGTCTAATGTAAAAATCGTTGTACTAACTAAATTAATAAGTTGTTACCAATAAAATACACTTTTCAATTCGGTTAGCACTTTATTTCTCTGTGTGTGTCTATTCTCGAGGCTCTAGCTTTTCTAAAACTTCGGTTTCTGATGAGATATTTAGCCACATCGAAATACTAGAATCAAACCTAGGTAATATATTAGATTTGCTTTATTTTTGTAAATGAGATAGAGAAATTCCGAGATCAGATTCGGATTCAGAGGACCTTCTGAAAAATGGAATTTTTTAGGCCAGTGTAGTCATAACATTCAAATTTGTCTACCTATTTGTTTTAATTTAGGATTTTCCGAAATCGGAAATATATTGTTTTCAACCCCTATACTCATTTTTTGTGGAGATTTTTTTTTGTGTCAATACCTAGTTCTTAGGTAGCGAAGTCTTCGAATCTTAGGTACCGAAGTCTTCGTTATGACAGAAGACATCGGAGAAAAACAATATTTGGTCGGTTTTTTTGGTGCTTGGGGCCAATGTGGACAAATTTTGATTTTGGAACTAAATTTGTTGAGCCGTTCTGATTCGATTTTGAGTAAGAAATTTAAGGAAATAGCCGAAGTTTAGCTGTAAATTTAATAGCCGGCCGCCAAAGTTTTTCCGATTTGGCTGAACATTTTTACATTTGTCAATTTTATAATATAAAAACACAATTAAATACTTGTGTAAAACAAAAAGTGGTGATGCTATAGATAAAAACTATATCGAAAATAAAATAAATATTTTTAAGTGCATTTTAGGGGCTTAGCCGAAAAAGAGACCCAAATTAGGAAAATCTAAAGTTTACAAAATTATAAATTAAAAATTATTAATAGATTGAATATCAATAATGCACAGAATTGATGTAAGAAAATTTTAAAAAATCTATGCCATTCAAAATACTGTGGCTTACATACATTTTTGTTTCTTCATTGATTGTTCCTCAACAACTAATAATACTGTTACTCTTAATGATAATGATGATTAAAAATTACTAATAGTAAGCACTTGATTCATTTATGTTGCACATATTCATACATGCTAAAGAAGTTAAGAGTTTTGTTTATGACTAGCAGGCGTGGATAAAGGAAAAAGGTTTTGTAAAAGGTGCGGGGGAGGGGGCTTAGAGTATATTTAATTAATTTCTTAATCTTTTTTACCTTTTTGTATTGAAAAATATTGTGTTGGGGGGGGGGGGGGGGGGGGGGGGGTGGTAAATTTCCTATCCCCCCTTGAAACCCCGCCTGTGACTAGTAAGTTTTGCAAATAGTAGTAGTAATTCTTTTTTTTTTCGTACGCATAATTATGCATACTTTTAGCATAAGGCAGCACAAGTAAGATTACAGATTTTATCAAGTTCTTAAACAAAGATTGTTTATGTTTAAAAAAGGATAAATTATAAAACAAAAAATGTATAATTCCTGTTTAAATTAGCAAAAATTGTTAAGTGTGTTAGGAAAATGTTTTTTACAATATTTATTTGAAAGAAATTTTTAAATAGAATTCAAGCGAAAAGTGTAAAGAATTTAATAAAATTTTCTACAAAAATTAAATGTTTTTAATATTTTATGGAAAAATTTAATTAAATTTTAATGATTTTGTATCTTTTTAAAACAGAGATTACAAAAAAAAAATCGTTTGTTCTTTTTAATATCTTCTTTTAATCAAAAAAATATTTAAATTTTGATTTCGTTTCTAATTCTAATATAATACAAATAAGCTTTAGGTCAAATATTGTTGTTCCAAACAACAATTTTTTGTCATTGTCTTTTCGCTATTCAGTCAATTTAATTTTTAAATTTAATTCATTTTTTCATTATTTATACAATATGATACAAAAAAAAAAATGAAAACCCAAAAAATTCTCTAGCATAAAGCAACAATGATGATATGAATAAAAAATTCAATTATTTTTAATTCTTTTTATCTTATTTATTTCAATATGAAAGCACAAGAAGATTTAAAGAAAAGAAAAAAATATGAAGAACTTTTTTTTAGCCTTTGGCTAGAATATATAAAATAGTTACCTTAGAGACTTGTATCATTTTATGACATTCTTTTTTAACAAGATTATGGAAAAATAAAACTAAATAATAAAAAAAAATAACAAACAAACAGTTTTTCTATACAACGAACTCAGATGGAGTGGATAAATATTGTAGGTACAGACTACACCTGTAGATGAAGATATTAGAAGTTGCATTTTTTTTCGCTATAACTTTTGAGTCTTTCCATAGATTTTTTTTAATTTTTAGCGCATAAATGATCAAAACAATGATAAACATTTCTTCTAAAATTCAACAGGCTTATTCATTTATTGAGCCCGTTATAGCCATTTCAGTTAACCGGAGTGGATATATATTATAGGTACAGACTACCCACACTGAGTTTGACTGGAAGCTAAATCGAAGGTTAATGAATATGACATTTTTAGCCAGAAATTATTAGCTTGACTTTTCACAAACTAAGTTTGTTTAAAAGAAAAAAAAAAAAAATAACGGACTCTTTCTCAAAAAAGATTTTTAAGGTAACAAAAAACATAATTTTGAAATAAAACAAAAAATTTGCTATAATTTCTCTCAAACTGTTTCATCCCATTAATGCATAAAGTTTCCTGGCAATTTTTTTTTTTAATTCACTTTTGCTCCTGACTCATTCCATATAAAACCATCGAAAACTACACACAGAGAAATAAAGTGCCAACCGAATTGAAAGGTGTTTATTAATAGTATCAACTTATAAATTCAGTTAGTACAACGATATTTTCATTAGATTTCTAAATATGTTGGGTGTTACAAATAAAATTCAGTTGAAATAACCGATCTTTGTTGTGAAAACTAATGTTAAGTTGTGCAAACCGTCTGAAATTCGTAATATCCGAATTTGAGTCGTAGTAACCGAATTTCAGTTGGCAAATAGCTACATATTTCTGTGTGTGTATCCAATTTTCGACCCCCCAACCCCTTAAATTTTAACCAAATTTGGTATGGAAGGAAAGTGTCATATAAATATGTCATCGCAAATGTTTTGAGTTGTTAGCGTTGAAGGATTGTGGAAATATCGCTTTTAAAATACGACAAAAATCTAAAATATAACAAAAGTAGTCGTACATAATCGTTCATATCTGATTAACGGCTTAAGCTACGTGATTCATTGATACCTCTTCTTAAAGCCACTGTTATCGTGCTTTAAATAAGCAGAAACATTATTTTTTGAAGCTAAAATGCATTTTTTTTCCCAAATCCGCAATTTAGACCGTTGTATTTTTTAAATTTTCAAAAAAATTTTTTTTAATTATAATTTATTCCACTATGCCGTTGCTTAATTAATTTTGGACTCAAAGTTATACTCGTAAATAAAAATCTAAAAAGGTACTAAATTTAATAGAAAAAAAGATTTACATACACACAGGGAAATAAAGTGCCAACCGAATAGCAAAGTGTATTTTAATGGTTAGAACTTATAAATTCAGTTAGTACAACGATATTTAGATTAGATTTCTGAATATTTTGGGTGTTGGAACTAAAATTCAGATGAATTAACCGAATTTTGTTGTGAAAACTAATGTTCAGTTTTACCAAACGACTAATCTCGTAATAAACGATTTTGTGTCCTAGTACACAAGTTTCAGTTGGCAAATAGCTATATTTTTCTCTGTGTGTAAAAAAAATAATGTATTGAAAAAAATAAAAGCAAAAGTAGTTGCACATAAACGGTTTAAGCTACAAGAGTCATTGGTACGCTATTTTAAAGGTACTTAAATCATGATTTTCCTGTTTCACAAACATATTTAACTTCTTGACGGTAAAATGATTTGTTTTCAAAATCCGTGGTTCAAACCGCTGTATTTCAAAAAACTGATTTTTAAAATTGTTAAAAAAAATATATATGTTATTTACAAATTGTTCTTCTATACCGTCACCAAATCCATATGTTGTATTCCTGTATGTTTCTGAGTTATCGGCTGTTTAGTTAAATTTTTTCACATTTTTATTCATAACTCAGCGTGCAGTGAGAGCTCCACATAGGGATTTAGACACGACATAGGGAAATAATTTATACTTAACATATATTTTTTTTAAATTTTAAGACAACAGTTTTTTTGAATACAGCTTTTTGAACCGCGGTTTTCGAAAATAATGCAGTGAAGAAGTGAATAATTTGTGTGCTCTAGTAAAAACAAAATTTAAGTAGATTTGAAATGAGGTATCAAGCTTCTCTCGTAGCTTAAGCCGTTAAAAAAATATGAAATGTTAAGTACGACTACTTTTTAAAAATTTTCGAATATTTTTCATATTTTGAAACTCGATATTTCAAGGTCCGCTCGGTTTAGCTGTCCTATATTTGGGCGAGGTTATAGTTATATGATGTACATATCCTATACCAAGGTTGGCTAAAATTAGAAGGGGTGGAAGAAATCGAGTGATATGTTTATAGTCTACTATGAAGTTAGCGAAAACCGCGTAAACGAAAATTAGTTTACGTGACGAATTTCAAATGACTATTTATCACTGCATGAATATGAATTAAAGTAACCTTTAATTTTTGGAGGTTAGGTAAGGTTAGGAAGGGTTATGTGCCCAAGGGCACAACTCCACTCAGAGACCAATACGGTCCATTGTGAATCTCTTCAGTGAAAAACAGTAAGAAAGAATAGAAAAAGACAGCAAGATAGATTGAAAGATAGATATAAAGAAAGATAGAAAGGATAATTAATTGGAGGCTAGGTTTGGTTTTATGTAGGTTAGGTTTTATGTAGGTTAGGTTTGGTTGCCAAGAGGAAAGGTGAGTTCCCATCGTTCATGATCATCCAAAGAATGACATACGCCTATACTTCAAGTAGCCCATAAGTTTCCCCAAATCAGCATACCGCAACCACTACAGCGACGGTATAACATCCCGTAGCCCTGATACCCACGAATACAGGACAGAAGCACAAGAAGTGTTCCAGGGGCTCGTGGCCCTCCCAAAAGCCCAACAAACTCTGCAGTCGCCCCATCCCATTCTCGGAAGGTGTGACTTAAGTGTATAGTGATACTTTAGGATTTCCATCATATCCGGGCCTCCCCTTCGTGACCGCACCTTACTCCCTACCCAGATCTATCTGTACTGTTAATGGCCCACTGTTCCAGTTTCGCCCTCTTAAACTGAAAAGGCTTTAGATTGTGGAGGTTAACAGATATCTGAAACCATTTACAGCTAGCTCGTCAGCCTGTTCGATACCCTTCACACCAAAATGTACGGGTACCAATACCAGACGCAGACGTACATTGCAAGAGTAAACGTTAATTTCTCGCTTCCAGTTTAAAACCGTCCTCATCTGACAATGCCCTTATCGCAGTGCCCTTTTCGCAGGCTGGCTATCAGTGACATTCTTATGTCCAAATCACCGCAAAAATAACCCAAACTAGTCATCCCGTCCAGCATAGAGCTATCGGTGTAGAATTTGATAACATTGGACCTACCCAATAATACCCCATCTTCCCACATATCTCTATCCGGAACAAGAAACTAGCAGTTCGCCAAAGTCCTCTGTTCGGCTTCCTATCACACTCCTCATCCGAAATGGGTTCTTATATACGTGTAAAATTTTGTGTCAATTCGATCAACCAGCCAAGAATTCCCAATGCATTTGCAATGCTATTCACTGTACACTTCGCGGTGTTTTGGAAGTGTTCTTACCACCTCGGTTATATTTATTATTATGGAAATCAACATTTCTATAATATATGGAGTACCGTTAAACAATGTAAGAAAACTTATAATTTTTTTTTTTGGAATTTGGAATTTTTTTATCTCAAAACTATTTTTTATCTCAAAAAAAAGGGCCGGCTAATTTTTTTTTTGTTTTCATTAAAGTGTGTTTGTGGAAGGTTAAACTAACATTTTCTGCCGAAAACCCTCATACGCATTGACCATTCATTTAAATTCCACCCAAGCTCCCGTGTACCGATATAGATGAAGATTTTGAGAAGTTGCTTTATATATTTGGTTATAACTTTTGAGTTCATCCCTGGAGGTTGCTTATTTTTATAGCATAAATGGTCAAGGCAATGAGAAACATTTCTTCTAAAATTCAGCTGGCTTATTCTTTTATTGAGCCCGTTATAGTTATTTCAGTTGACCGGAGTGGATAAATATTGTGCAGACTACCCCCGTAGATGAAGATTTGAGAAGTTGGTTTATATTTTTGATTATAACTTGTGAGTTTATCAACGGATTTTTTATTTTATTTTTAGTGTATAAATGTTCAAAGCAATGATAAACATTTCTTCTAAAATTCAGCGGGTTTATTCATTTATTTAGCCCGTTATAGTCATTTCAGTTGACCGAGATGGAGTGCAAATCGATTCAAATTTAACTTGACAATATCAAAACTACGATATTACAGTGCCGGAAAATATACAAATAATTTAAAAATACTCTGTTACAATCTACTTATGAAACATTCATTAACTTTTTATTAGTATATTCACAAAATGTTTCTTATTTCTAACATGACACCATGTTTAAGGAGGTATATTTGTACTCCACTTAAAAAGCCATAGTATAACCTTCATCTTTTCAGTTTTTTTTTGTTCTTTTTGTTTTGTTTTACACTCTCTGACAATATTACAAGTTGTAATGTCATAAATATTAAATGAATTCTGTCTAGCATTAAAACAACAAAACCACAGCAACAACAGTAACGCAAAAAAAAAAACACCAACAGCCAACAACCGACAACCGACAACAAGAAACCAGCAACACAAATACAACATGTAGAACAAAATTAAAAGGACATTAATAACAAATAAAATATAAATAAAAAGGACAAATACAACACAAAAATAAAATGCTAACATTAACAACAAAACACCAGAACAGAATATAGAAGCAAATAAGGTGAACAAAAAGACAGACAAAATGGTTGGGACAGACAGACAAATATAGGAAGAAGAAGGAAGGTCCATTTCATGTTCTCACAAAAGGGGTCATGTTCTTAAATGGCTTGTTATCAAAATTAAAATGTTTTTTTAAGTTGGTTTTATTTAGTTTTGTTACACATTTTGTAAAAAGCTTTTTAATGACCTAAAATGAGTATGTTTTAAATATATTCTCTTAAAAGGTTTAAAATACTAAAAAGAAAAATTCATTCGCTTGAATGTATTTAAAATACTGTAATGATATAATAATAATGTTTTTAAAATAAATCACTTCCATTTCCTACGGAAAACCCCCACCCTCCGAGGACCCTAACCAGGTGAAAATCGGATCGTATACGAATAGATATAAACATATATGGGGTTGTTTATTATCTCATATTGTCATAAATGAACATATAAGCCCATATAGTTCAATATATACCACATATGGTCTCATATATGACCATATATGTTTGGATCTAGAATGTTAGGTTATATTACCGTACAAGTTGATAAATGATAATTAGGGTGTTTAATTTTTCCAAAGATGTGATTTTAATATGACTTCGGTATCACCCCGAATCTAATGTAAGTAATGTATAAGATATGTGTGACAAATTTCAGGAAGCTTGGATAATGTTTAGGGGTCGCACACTTTGCCCACTTTTTTCTAAACTAGGAGAATTTGTAATATTGAAGTGCGTTGTACTAATAAGGAATTTGCGTGCTAAAATAAGTGGTATGTTTTTAGTGACAGTTCGTCTAAATTTTTCATTGCAAAATGACAAGAATTGTGAAATAATTGTCTAGTATTTTTTAAACTTCCCGAAAAAGTTTGATGGACTTGAATAGCGAATTACAAAGAAATAAAGAATTTCATAGGCCACAAAAGAGGTGATGATTTTAAATTTTCAAATAGTGCAGTTGATAATCTTTTTGCCTCTAAAAAAGACTTAGGATGTGTTTCCAGATCACATTTTGTACCAGTCGAACGAAAGTACTATAAAAAAATACATGTAATATAAAAGCCAAATACATGCGGTCAGTCATTCGTCTCACGAAGAATATCTAGAGGACAATCCCTTTAAATGTACAAAAGAAGACAAAAACTAATTGTATAGGAATAAACGTTACAAAGCTATCGCAGAAATCAATAAGAAAATATTGCTGCAACATTATTTTCCATCATCATCAGCACTAAGTCACGATAAGACAAAGTTTTGGCCTACAGAAACGAAAAATTGTGTTCAAGTTACTCTTAGAAAAACCTGCTCATTTTGATTAAACCGTGTTTTCCTCAGTTGTCAATGTTAGTATTAAAGTTTTTAACGATAAAGTTGCTGTTTTAGTGAATGGCAAGAATTTTGAGGATTTGCTTGTCATGTCTGTTGCTCTGAATGGCACTTGTGAAAATTTGGGTGATGCCAATGAAACAATTGTATTGTCTATCATGATCAAACTTTTTGAAAAGCAACTAATAAAATCTAATATGACAACATCATATTAGATTTTGGACTTGAGGTGGAACAATATTCTAACGAAATATATAAAGTCCGAAAATTTATTTTTGTATTTTTAATACAAAATTAAAACATTAGTTTTTTCGTCAATTACAATTGGTTGTTTTAACGATTGGAGCCATTGCATTACCATTGGTCTAATCAATTCTAATTAAAAAAAAATGTGCAATTGCATTGGAATGGTAGTGCAATTTTTTAGCATTATCATTGATCACAAGTAATGTCATTTAAATTTTAATTCCAATGAAAAATATTCAAGCATTTTATATAATGGACCCAGAGCTGCCACATTTTTGAATAATTTAAAATATAGGGGAAAAAGGCTCTTCGGGAAATGTAGCATGAAAACCAGATGTGTTCGATTATCGCAAAAAACTCAATTAAATGAAATATGCATTGCTGTGCATTATTTTTAGCTTAATACATCTAAAATTCCATAATCCAGATTTAATCATACTCAAAACACATTTTTTTGTACAACAAAAATTCTTGAAAGTCTTTGGTCATAATTTGTACTCCAGTGAATGTGAGTTCATAAATCCTTACATGTGCTAAAAAATTTGTCTATAGTTACCTTTAATAGAACGAAATAAACCGAAAAATGAAAATGGGGAAATGTTTTACTTCAACTAGTGACGCTTAAACATAAGATTGGGCAGTTAAAGAAAAACACGAGTCCCGTAAATTTTTATTATCTACAACATATCTGAACTTCATTACGATCTACCGGCACGGGTCGGAAGACCTTAATCGTCAGATGGTAGATCGCTTGACTGACAACCTAAAGTCCCAGGTTCGAATCCGAGGCTTCAATACACTTTTTTTTTTAATATTTAGCTTTGAATTTGAAAATTTATTTTTAGACTCATTATTTTTGTCCATACTGGTAGGCATATAGGTAACTACATATTTTTCGATTTTCGTTGGTTGTTTAGTAATGATATTTCATTAGTTTGCGCGACATCCCCATATAAAAGTAATTGGATTTGTAATGACAATTGTAAGAACTTGCCAAATATGTACTTACATAACCACTTGTATGGTAATGCTTTTCTACACTGGGATGTTTTATATACCGAGTCATTAAAATAACTTTCATTTGATATCCAATTTGTCTACAGTTTATAAATTTTGAAGGGAAATATATTAAACAAACGTAAAATAGGGTAATTTTTGATCAAACTTTATAACCCCTAAATGTAAATGCCTTTATTAAGTGTTTTTAAACATTCATTTCAGATTTTGAGGGTGTATTAACATTTTCGAAATTCCATTATAATTACATTTAAAAATAAAAAAATTCTAAAGTTGTCAATATTTAAGTACGTCTAATTCGCCCACTTTTTCATTCGTACCATATATCACAAATTTCTTTACGCAAAGAAACTCTTATTTTTTCATTTCTTTTTCGTTTTTCATACTTGTATTATCTTCAAAAGTTTCTAGGGAATTTGTTCTTATAATTTGTACAATTTGCTAATGGGGGTACTTAACACATTTGTATCTTTGGCATTTATAACATCACACCCCAACACAACATTTTACTAAATTGGCCACCAAAATGTTCTTTTAATTGTTTTCCTCCACCCCTCTGAAAACAAATCTCCTCGAAATGCAACACATAAAGTGATTTAGACCAGGTAACAGATATTTAACAAATAAAATGTCAACTGACAGTTTTGAAATTCTTTTGACAACGTAGATTTTTTATTAATAAAATCTCCCCAAAAAATAGAATAGATTCCTAAAAAAAAAAAAATACAATCCTAACAACAGTAGATTGTGACATTTATGGGTGCTTCTGTTGTTCGGTTAAATGCTCATATTTGTTACAACCCTATAAAATTGTACTTTTTCAAATACCTAAACGCTCATGTTCGAGAGAGGGAACAAAAAATTGCCAGAGATATACTACTAACTTACAGGCAGCAACAATACAAAACCTTAACATGAATTTGACACCTTTAGAAACATAAAAACGAAAAGAAAAAAAATCTAATGGAACACATAACAACTTTGCCACGCAGGAAACAGTTTTTATTATAGCAGAGTTTAAAAGAATTATTTCGTTATTAATTTAACGAAGGAGATACAACTAAAAATTAAATGGTTACCTTAAACAATTTCCTTATATTTAATGGCATGTGAATCGATTCTTAACTCTATATATTCTAGATCTTTAATGTTAGCCAGACATGGGCGGAGTCAATTACATTTCACAATTTTTCACTTGTAAAATTTGTCATATACATAATTAATAACTTCAGTTCTACGCTCACAATTGTTGGCTTAAACTTTTGCTTTTGAAATATTTAATTCTGTCAATACCAGACATGGGACATAGTACTAATAGTTGTGTATTTAATTACAGGTCAATTACTTTTTTATGTCTAATTACATGTAATTAGTGAATTTATATACTTTGATATAAACATCATATATATATGCTAAGAATATTTCTTCCACAAAAACAAAAAAAAAAAAAAAACATTGAGTAATTGCCCTGTAATTAAATACTCAGATGTTGTTACTAATCCCCATGTTTGGTATTAAGCATTTTACAAATTTTCTAAGGAAGCGTTTAAGCCTACAAGTGTATGCGTAGGTCTGAAATAGTGTATGATATTGAAAAATATCACAAGGGAATGATTTTGAAATGTAATTGACTTCTGACAGAGAACTAATTCCAGAATTGGTTTGAAAATAACTAGTTTTACTTTAAGGCCTCATTAGTTGTTACTTTCTGTTGCCGTTCTGTGTCGTTCTGTTCTGTAGGTAATATTTTGTAATTACTTTTACTGTGAAAGGAATCAGCTGTTTTACAAAGTAAAAGAAAATCCAACCAAAAACATTCAAATCAGGGGTGATAAATGCGATTTTAAAATAGTACCAACCTGCATATAAAATAGTACTTTTTCGGCATCCAAAGTATAAAAAAAAAATTTTGATATAAATTAACAAACAAGTACATGCATAAATTTGGTTTTACCAATTTTTATCTTTGTACCCTCCAAAATGAACAATTACAAATGACACAACAAAAATATATTAAAAAAAAAATATATTAAGAGGTGAAAACAAAATTTTGGTGTGAAAAACTTTTTTGGAAGTAAAAAATAAATTGTGTGGTAAAAAACATTTTTGAGGTAACAAAACTATTCTTCAGGTGAAAAAAAAATTTTTTTGTGGAGAAAAAAGAATTTGCGCTGAATTTTAAATATTATTCACCTCTTAGCGTCTGGTGGAAAAATGTGACGTTATATTTAATACACCAGACACTACAATTTGTATGGAAAATTTAGAGGTACTTTCACATTGTCACTCATTACTTGTCACTCATTGCTCATTTTCGATACCAAACTATGTAAAAATGAACAGTGCGTACTAAGAAAATTAGCCGATATTGATTTAAAAAGTTATTAAAAATTTGAGATTTTTTCTTAAATTCACCAAAGTTTTAATATATTTTGAATGTGCTATTAATATCTTGCTGTATTGAATTACGTTTCTCACAGTTTTTTGCGAATTCTTGTGATTGGTTGCAAACAAATTTGTTCGTGAACTCATTCGATTTTAAAAACACACTGCTAACAGTCAATTTCACATTTTTATAAGATTTTTATTATTTACTTTTTTGAAAATTAAAATTAGTTAATAATAATTATAACCCTTAGTGATTGAATTCAATAATTGGTTTAATCGATTACTAAAACTCTAATATAATCATCTGTAATGAGTCGCACTCATTGAAATAATGTGATTGAAGCGTTTGGTTCCATATTAATTCATTGTTCATATGGGACTGCAAATCGAATTAATAATTATTGAATTTTAAAGAGACCAAGAAATTTATATATAGAAAAATTTTGTAAATCGTACTAAATGAATCATAGGAGTATCATGGTACATTTGAGGTTCAAATAGGGCCATAAAAAGTACTATAGTACCAACTTTATCATCCCTGATTCAAATATTGAGAAAAAAATTTCACAACAAACCAATACATACGCACTTTAGTCTGTCACTTAACGTTGAATTCTATGTTCAATAGATTTGTCCGCAACAGAACAGAACGAAAAAGTGAAAACTAAAGGAGCATATAGACGGCATGTATTTGTCATCTGACATGTCAACATGTAATTGTGCATGTCTGTCAAAATTGCTGTTTTACATATGGTTTATAATATTTGGTCACAAACGTACATGTTTTTTGCTTCTGACACAGTCTCTGTTTTTTTTTTCTTCAACAGCTGATCAGTGCGAAAATTTTATTAAAATAATTTTTTTTTAAAAGTGATAGTCAAATGGAATCAAAGGATAATGCAATTGCAATGTGCAGTGTAATTTCAATTATAACTGCAATGAAATCGAAATTAAAAGAGAAAAGAGGAATCAGAATCAAGCAAAATTTGCTATAGTTTTAGCACACACCAAAGTCGATCTGGGTTTCAACATGGCATGCTGCCGCAGCAAAAATTTTTTTTTGCGCCGCAAAATAGTTCAGCCATCTTAAATAATTTTTCTTTAAATGCGGACATACCAATTTGGGATATAATTATGAAACTTTTTATAAACATATATATGTACATAATTTTATTAAATGGGAAAATGTATATACATTTATTGGTATTGTAAAATGTTAACTTTAGCCGGCTAATGATTCCGTCAATAGGGGACCGCCGCTGTTTGTTTTCTCACGGCATGGATTTATGACAACTTTTTGTTTCATATTTAAAACAGCTGATGTCAGATGGTTTGTCAGAAGAAAATAGAGCACGCTCTAATTGAAATTTTGTCAGATGACTTTGCGTCTGACTTTTACAGAAGCAAAGTTAAAAAGGTCACACACGACATGTATGTATTTTGCAGTGGGAAATTTGACATGTCAGATGACAAATACATGTCGTCTATATGCTCCTTAACCGCACATACAGACTTTCAATTGAACAGAAACAAAACAGCTGATTCGTAACAGAACAGAACGTACAAACTAATTCTGCCTTTAATCTATAAGATTCGGTTACTTAAAGAACAATTTTGATTATAAATTCACTACCCGTTTTACAAAAAAAAAACTTTCTTTATATAGTTTAACCTTATTTAATATGACCCCATACATAAATATATAAAATTTCATCCGAAAAATGGCCCGATTAAATTGTATCAAATGACATCTAATTGCATAATAATAAATTTCTTTAGATAGAATTGATTTGATACAATTTTGCCCGATTATATCTAATTTAATATAACACTATGGTCTATATATTATTTTTAATATAAGTATCGCATTGTTCCTTCCAATATTATATATTATATATTAATTTTTATTATAGTTTTAAAGCTACCCAGCAAAAACCACATATTACTAAATAATGTGTAAAGTAAGGTATCGCCATAAAGCTCCATGCATTACAATACACCTTACTTCACTCATGAATTTTAAAGGCGCTGAGCCTAAACTAAATGGGTGGACGCATTACCAAGTAAGAGGTAAATTGGCTGGTTGCTTATATGGTTACCGGGTTGTGAAAGCCTGAAGCCGGTATCGAACTCAGAACCTCCGACTACAAACTTTTTTAAACAAAGCATCGCCCTTTTTATAAAATAAATACTCTACCAGCAGTTAGACTTTTGACCCGTTGGTAATTAGTAAACCACTGAAATTACGCAAAACGCTTTTTGGAAACGCTGCACAGTGGGTTCGATGAAACCCATGATGGCGATTAATTCAGAGAAGGCATATTTTAAACTTAAAACTTAGCTCAAAAGAATCAAGAACTAAATATTATAATTTTTTATTGATGAACAATCATAAGTACAGAAAATCACAGTGTTTTAGAAAATAAGAAATGAAAGAAAAACAATTTTTAAACTGTTAAGCGTTTTTTTTTGGCTGTAACTTTGGAACGAAAAGCGATAAATTAATAAATAAAATTCGAAATTGGGGGGTGCTAAATGTGTTATTAGAAAATTCGAAGAATTAATATGTTATATTTATTGTATTTATACAGGGTGACCCAAAATGACCGAAGGGGTTTGAGTTCATTATAACTTTTTATTTAAGACATAATTATAATTTTTTTTTTTTAATACAATAAAATTAAAAAATTATATCTCACATTTTCCATAACCTTTCTCAAATTTTTAGGTGTTATGTTGTTGATTTCATCGCGTATATTGCTTTTTAATTGCTGGATGGCTTAGGGTCTGGAGCGGTTAAATATGGTGAACGCGGAGGCCAATTAAAATCGCTTGTACGCGAAATAATTAGTTTAGCAAAGATGTCCTGTAAACGAGCCACTGTATCTCTCGCAGTGTGCGCTGTGGCTCCAGTCTGTTGAAACCATACTTGCTGATGGTTTTTCACGGCTGGCCTTAAAAAATTTTCCAACATTATCCGATATCGAACACCATTGTTGGAAACGGCTACACCGTTGGGCCAATTATCCTTTCCGACGAAATACCACACCAAACAGTACACTTAGGTGGGTGTAATTGTCGCTGTTGAACTACTCTTGGATTGTCCGCAGCCCATATCTAACGAACCCCTTTAATTGGAAATGGTCTTCGTCATTCATAATTAAATTATGAATAAAATCTTAATTTTATTCTGCTTTTTGCCGGAAATAAATCAAGTCGTTGCTGGTAATCTATCGGTTTCAATTCTTGGACAGGCTGAATTTTGTATGGAAAAATTCTAATTGTATGCAAAATTCTCTGCAGCGACCCTCGTGAGAGGCCAAGTTGTGTCGAACGTCGCCTGGTTGATGTTTCTTCATCTTCCCGAATGCTCTCATATACCCGTTCAATATTGTCATCCGCGAAGGTTCCTTACTGCCCCTTGTTGTCGAAAATTTGCAAGTTTATTGTTGACTTTGAGGTTCCAACCTGCACATTAAAATAACGACGTTATGCACGCTGATTCAAAACAATGGATCGCTAATTTGAGAAATAAACTTCAATGATTTGGACTTATTGTTCAATTGTGCACTGTTCCATTATAAATCCGTCAAGTCTTTACAAAATACTGAAAGGAATAAAAAAAAAAAAAATATAATAAAAAAGTTATGAAGAATTCAAACCTCTTCGGTAATTTTGGGCCACCCTTTATTAGTATAAAGTTAACTTAAAATCCAATTTTTGTTTTTCACTTAATCCCATAAGTGTACAAATTTATCTGAAATAAGTCACGTAAGAGAATATTATAAATTTTTATTGATAAATAATCATAAATACATAAAAACACAGCATTTTAGAAAAAATTGGGAAGAAAAAATAAAAAAAATTTTAAAGTAATTCTGCATGATCAAATTCATCATAAATATCCCAATTATCATAATCTTCATTATCTTATTTCTCATAAAATTGTAAAGTTTTCGGCGAGAACAAAAAATTGTTTTGGCGCTTGTTGCTAAAAAAAAGATTTGATTCCTTTAAAATGGAAGTGAAAGTTTTATTCGATTCCTGTGGCAGTTTTATTCGATTCCTCGTTATCAAATACCGAATACCTAATTTGACGCAAAACATGTTACTTTAAAAACACTTGACATTTTAAACAACAAATAATATCACAGCAATACAAAACAAACATAAGAAAATTTCGGAATAGAGATGATCGAGTGACACATTTTTTTTCACAAATCAAGCGTTATCGCAGAGACGAGAATAAATTAATAAAGGTGTGTAAGTTTAATATTAAAAATTTTCATTTGGTTAAAAGATTATAAAATATATTCATCAATTATATGGATTCCATAGCTTTTGATTACGAAAACTTGGTGAGTGAGCATAAATTCGCGGGCGTGAGTAAATCATGTGGCCGTGATTGAAATGCAATTTCAATCACTTGCTAAATATATTAAAAAAATTTTTAAGCTACTGTAAATTGCGCGTGACAAAATTTTGTGTACGTGAGATTAAGTGATCAAACTCACTCACGCACCGATCTTTAAAAACTACAATGGATCAACAAAAACAATAATAAAAATATAGAAAAAGATAATATTTTTTTTTGTTTTTTTTTTTTATTTTTCTTCGATCTTTTTAAATAAATTTTTGTCTTTTGTTTTATTGAGCTATAAAAAAATTTTCCCTGAAGAAGTCTTCCAAAGCGAAGACGAAATATTGGAAATAAATAATTATAATTATAACATAAAGGATCTTTAGCTCAATAAAACAAAAGACGAAAAAGATAATATTTAAACGCAACAAATGCAATTACCGGATTTGATCAATAAATGACAACCCGACCACAAAAACGAAAATAACAAAAAAAGTTCTACGCATTGTCTCGACTTTTTTTTTTTGTAAATACAAACTGACATCATTTACTTTTTTAAAATCTACAAAACTAAACCCATCTATAACTAAATAATAAGTGTACATTAAATGTGGAAAATGTCCTAATTTTGGAACTTTTTAAAAAAATTATTAAAAATATTTACATATATTTTTTTTTTTTTTTTAATAAAAAACTACTTACTATATACTGAAATACCTGCAGAATTACTTTTGAAAGATTTAATAGAAAAAATAAGCACTCGAGTCGCAAAGACTTTTAGTTTTTTTCACTTTTTGCTAAAACAGCAAAAATTTGCTAACTTTTAAAGCTCACTGCAAAAAAAGTAAACTTAGTTGATTGAGAGCTTTTTTGAAAGCTTTCGGATTTGATTTAAAAAAAAACTCATAAAATTTAGAGAAATGTATGAAATCTTTATTTGAGTCGATAGAACGATCTATATAATTCAATGTTTAAAGAAGATTTCATGTAAATATTGACCGCGGTTACGCCTCAAATACTTCATACACTGGGTCCAATTTTGGCATACTCTCTGCAATATATCGGCCGCTATCTCACGAATAAATTCTTCAATATTGGCTTCCAGTGCGTCAACGGTTGCGGGCTTGTCTTTAGAGATTGAGCCTTAACATAGCCCCACAAAAAAATAGTCTAAAGGCGTTAAATTGCATGATCTAGGCTGCCAATTGACCGGCCCCAAACGTGAAATAAACTTCACCGAACTCGCCTCTCAATTGGGCCATTGTTTCGCGTGCTGTGTGGTATGTGGCACCGTTTTGTTGAGACCACTTGTCACGCCAGTCCAGATCTTTACCACGTAGTGGAGTAACAGAGGCCCAATTGCTGCGAACGGAGCCGAATCGATAATTCACGGTCATCAACAACACTGGTAGATACAGCTGCGATGTTTTTTTCTCTGTCAGCACTCTACATATGCGTGTTGGTAGTTTTATGTCCAATAATGTAAATTTGTGCGAAATTTAGTAACAAGATTCCGAATAGCCGCATGCACGATGCACTTTCTTAAACGAGCATGAATTTCGATAATAAAATTTAATAATCTGCAAACGTTGTTCGTTTGTAAGTTGGTTCATGGTTAAATTATAGACCAAACTGAACATGTTTAAAAGTAACATGTTACACGAAAACTGCTGAGTCGCCAAAAAGAATGTTTCTAAAAAATCACTCTTTAGTTTTGGAATTTTATCTATTTTTACCCGATACCAAATTTAATTATAAAAACTTGATTTCAATTAATTGCCACTTTGACATCATTTGAACGCACAGTGCGATTAATAAAACGTTGTGCCAGTTATTATATTTACAATTCCTCGGTTAGCCAGTGGTATACCAATGCTTGATTTTTTGTACCACTGGCAGTTTCTCACTGGGTGGTAATCATATAGAAATCTTTTTTAATCGGGTTCCTTTAAAACTCTGCTTTGGTATATCAGATACATTCGTCTATGTGTGTATCCCATATATCCATGCTACATTGTTAAATTGAAAGACAGTCATATTAAAGTCAGTCATAACACCTCCATAGAAGTCATCAACGGAATACAAAACGAACAAGAACTGAACAAAAAATATTTTGTATTCAAAGGTAACATAACAACAATACATGAGCAATGACAGGCAAATTGACATTATTAACACAGCGGGTGGTAACCGAATATAATAAATTGTTTTTAACGCACCTTTTTATAACATCCAAATCAAACAAACAAACCAACCAACAAAACAGATAATTCCACTTTAATGTCAAAAATAAAATGATCTTTATTTTTATATTTTTTTTCTTTTTGGGGAAAATCAGGAATTTAAAAAATTTAAATATGTTTTTCTATACATAATTTAGGTTGTATATATTTTTTTTATATAATTTTTGTCATATAAAATTTTATTCGGTTACTTTGTTTTTTAAGTAACTTAAGGGGTCTTGTTATGTTTCTTTATTTAAATGTATGTCATTCATATAATTTGTTAGCATTAAGCATTGTTGTTGACAGTTGGCATAAGGTAAAGTGTCACTGGGGCTGTCAATGTTAGGAAAAGTTTTATTTTTTTTTTTAAGAAAAATTTATTACACATTTTCACACAGGTTTTTGGTAACGAAAATGAAGAAATAAACAAAGCAAAAGGGGAAAAAGATAATAAATTTTAAGAATCATTGAAGAATTTTTAAAATTTTTTTTTTTTCAAACAGGAAAGAGTAAATTGTTTGGAAAATAATACTTTTTAACTTGTAAAATTATGATTTAGAGTTATTTTATATGTCAAAGAAAGCACAACATTGTGGTGTTGACAACAACGGAGAATAAATATAATTTAAAACCAAAATAAAATATTTGTGATTTACTAAAAAAAAAAAATATTTATATAAGAGGAGTATGTAATTTGTAAATTGAGGCCCGATATCGTGGCATAAAAATTTTGACAACAAATTTTATTCAAATATTATACATATATAAAATATTTTTCAATTTGTATTTTTTTCAGTTTCGAAGATTTTTTTTTTTTAATTTCAGACGTAGACATTTTTCAAGACCTAGACATTTTTTTCATTTCTAAAGATTTTTCAACGGTTTATGTTATTTTTAAACTTTTCCCAATTTTTTAAACTTTTTCTTGAAGTTAAGTGATTTTTTTCTGGTTTTACGATTTTTCTTTCATTATTTTTTATAGTTCTAACCATTTTTCAGTTATGACGATTTTTTTAATTTTGACATTTTATCTCAAATTTGAGATTTTTTATTTTTTTAATGTTTTTGTCAATTTTGTCGTTTTTTGTTTAAGCGTCTTTGACGGTCTTCCTAATTTTGTTATTATTTTTTTTTTCTTTTGACTGTTGGTTTTTAATTTATCTATTTTTTTTAATTTCGACAATTGTTTTCTGAACTCAGCAAAACTTTCTATTACCCGGTAATAATTTGGGGGAATAAGTAAATAAGGTCGATAACTGCTTACTTTTATATTACAGACCCTATTATTTTAACAAGTGCATGTCCATTCTGGTAACACCATACAAAACACATATGGCTCATTTACTTCGAGACTGCCATAAGTCAAAAAATGCGATTTTTGAGTTAATGATGCAGATTTTATATTGTGTAAAAATTTCATATTAAAATTTCATTATATAGTTTTCAAGATAGAGGATAATATATTTTATTTTTTCTTTAAAGTGGTAACAAAGAGTATATACTTCATAGAGAAACTGTGCAACTCACGGGTCTCTCGATAATAAGCGAATTCGCACACAACTCTCACTAAGAGAAAAATACATTAAAACCCTATAAAAAACGTGAACAAATAAATAGAGAAAGGGCAGAGCGAGGCAGATATGGATTGAAAACTTTAAACTCGTTTTCTGCAAAATCCTGTTTTTTTGAGTTATGTCAGTCTTGAAGTAAATGAGCGATATTACCTCCAGTATAAATGTAATAGGTTTTTGTTTTTTTGAAAAAAAAAATTTTTAATATTGGGTGTTAAATGAGAATTTAAAAAAATTTATTTACAATGTTTATACATTAAAATTTTATACATGAAATTTGTTTTATAAGTTTTGAATGGAAAAATAAACTTTTTGTACTTTTTTATTACAAGCCCTATTATTTTAACAAGGTCATGTCCAACAAGTTACCTCTGTAGCATGTTACTCCACACTTACAGGTAAAGAGTTATCAAAAACTTTTTATTTAAGTCCTTAATTTATAGATCGAATATTATTTTTTTGTGAAAGGCGTGGTAGAGAAGAATGAGTGTATTTTCTAAAAATCATAACTACATTGCAAATTTTCACTTTTTCTGAATCAGACTGCGCAGTTTCTGGTATTGAAATTTCGTCAGTGACCCTGTTTTTTTTAAATAATGTAATATTTGTTATGTTTTTATTTGTTCGATTGCGTCTATATGAAATTTTCTGTGCAATCACTGACCGTGGTATAGATAAACTGATTTCTAATGCCACATGCACTCGCACTACACGTTAGACAGAGCGCTTTAGCCCACTGATCTATCACCAGGTCGAGTTTTGTTGTGATTAAAACTAGTTATATTCAATACACGGTGTTTTTGTTCTTGCATACATAATCTCAGAAGTACAACTCCAACAACACAACAGTTCTAGTTTTAGAAACTTACCTCACTCTAATGTCCACTGTATTCCCATATGTTGTAAGTGATGCCATATCTATGATATATTCTTTGTGTATTCGATAGATGGCGCTTACGTCGTTAAGGAAGAATTGCCAGAGAGCAAAGTTTGATTTTTGTTTGAGTTTGAATTTTAACGTCTTTTTCAGACAATTGCAATTAATACTATAATTAATATGCAATTTTATTTAATTTTAATTGTGAAAGGCGTGGTATTTTTTTTTTATTTTTTTAATTAATAATCATATAATTACAAATTATATCCTATTACCCTAGCAGACCACTAGCTACTATTTCTTTCTGCACTTTGTAGCGAAAACAAAACAGTGACTCTGGTGGGAATCGAACCCGCGACCCCCACACTGATAAGCCAGCACGCTACCAATTAGCCTAACGGGGCGCACAGAATATTATTTAAAATTGTCAAATTTGTGGAAAAAAGTAATTATATTAAATTTTATGTAGAAATGAACTAATTATACTAAGAACAAACGTCAAATGTATGATAAAAGCCTACAAAAAAAGCCATTTTTTTTTTCTCAAAATTGTGATGTGATGGAAAAATTTGGATGCCGGATTTGGATTCAGGGCATTAAAGAGTATGTAGATCGCAGATCGGCAATCAAATAATTGAAGCTAATCGTTGTGTGTTATTTGTCTAATTTTGTTTTTTTAATGTTTTTGCAAATTATGCGATTTTTTTTTTTGTAAATTCACAACTTTTTTTTTTTATTTAATTTTTGACATTTTTATATAATTAAGTTTTAGGGACTATTTGAATGTTGGCGATTTTTTACAGTTTGGTAATTTTGTTCATTATTGATCCATTTGGAGATTAAAAAAATAAATGCTCGCCTTTTTTTTATCAAATTGAACTATTATGTTCAGTATTGCCGATATTTTATTTTTTTAAATATAACTAACTTTCAGTTTTGCCGTTGTTTATTTTTTTATAATTGTGAATATTTTTTTATATTCAATTTTTTTTTTAATTTTTAACGATTTTTTTAAAAATGTTAGGAAAACTCAGTTTGTTTTTAAGTTAAACATTTTTCTAATTTTGACACTTGTTTTTAACTTTGTCGATGTGTCTTTAAATAATGGTGTGCTTTAATAAGTCATGAGAGGCGTTGGACAAAAAATAAAAAAAAAAATATCGAAAATGAAACTCAATTTGTTTTTAAGTTAGACATTTTTCTAATTCTGAGTCAGAGTCAGAATTTCTGACACTTTTTTTTAATTTTGTCCATTGGTCCAAAAATATTGCATTAAAGCAATTTTTTTTTCCAAAGCCTATGGGTTAGTTCAAAACCTTTGTTATCACTTTTATATTTGACTATTCAAACTTCGAGATCTATCCAACATTTTTAGTTTTTTTTCTTAATTTTTATACAAAAATAATTATGTAAAATTGGAAGTTAAGCTTTGGCATACCTTTGTTGTAAAATTTTATAGTGCTCTCCTTTATTAAAACATTTAGAAAATCTTCAATTTTATGATTCATAATTATTTAAAAAATGTTAAGGCCATAATCTTATCAATGTTCTTTATTATGCCCATATGCACTTTTGAAGTTATTTTATGAACCATCAAAATTAAACATAAAATTTATTAGTTGATGGATTTTCTTATCAACAAAACTTGTTCAATATGAAATTGCTTTAGAAAAATAAGTTCTCTTCTTTTAGTATATTTTTGTTAATCCATTATCATAAAACACAAGATTACACTTAAAAGAATTTTTTTTCAAAACCCAAAATGTAAAAATTACCCAATTGGAAATCAATATCTCAGGTGACACGCATGACAGTTTCTTTAGTCGACATTTTTGTATAAGAGGCACCGATTACGTAAACATGTCATAATCATGGGTAGTGGTAAATTGACACCTTGTGACGTGTTGGGTGATGTGTCTACTAATTTATTTTGCATTAAATTAAAAAAATACCTAGCGCTCTTCTTACAAAGAAAAATGGTATACCTTCTGAATTTTTGGCTGGCTAACAGCAATGTTATATTTTGTGCGTATGTGTTTAAATACAAAAGAACAAAATAAAATAAAAACTGAGAAATAAGAAATAAAAAAAAGAAAACACTTCAAGAAAAAAACATGAAAAACAAAAAACACTAACAGGGAGATCTTTCGTCTAATGAATTATTAAAAATTTTAAGTAAGTTTTCTTCATAAAATGAACGAAAATTTCTTAATATTTATGAAAAGCTTCATAATTTTGTAAACCTATTTTTTACAAAACGTCTTCGTTGAGTGTGTGAAATTTTTAATAATTAAAATGAAATTTTTCATAAAATTTTATGAATATTTGCATTAAATTCATAAAAAGTTTCGATTTACGACTTTCAGTGCAACTTTATTGGTTTTATGGAAAAATTCAAGAAAATCATGAAAATGTTCTTTTAGTATACGAAACCAAATATAGTTAAAAATGAATAATATACCCTCCGATGACCAGTCACAGGCTTGGTGAATTGACTCGTTTTGAAAAATTATACAATCTCCAAAACAATGAAAAATATAACAAGTAAAATAAATCAAAATTAAGTTAAAATAAATAAAACAAAATTAACTCCGTAAGGTTTCTATCTAGCATTTAAAGAGAGTAAGGAATAAGTGTTTGTCATTTATCCTTTCGTTCGAAAGTTTCGTCTTTAAATTTGCCATATCTTAACGCAATTCAATTTATTAATTTCTCATTGGGTCTTGTTGTTTTTAAAATCAATCCCATTAACTTAAGATGACCTAAGAGAGATCTTTAAAAATAAAAAAACAATTATGCCTTAAAGAGTTGAACTGAATTATGAATATGATTTAAAGGAGTAAGCAAGAATTCTTACTCATCTCATATATGACCACTAGTGTTGTCCAAAAAATTATGAAAGTTGGATTTTGCGATTTACATAACGTTGCCCCCTATTCCTTGATGTCCAAAAACTCGATGTGCCAAGGTTCAACGAAATTCGTTAACATTTAGAAGTATCAGAAAATGTTAACTTTTAGGAGTTAGAAATTTGTCTCTAAAAAACATGTGGACAAATTTAAAAGTTGTGACTACACAGGCCTACAAAATCTTAGAGAGGTCAAGACGCTAGGACTAAAACATTCTTTTCTAAAGACTTGCTGTCCGCTGAATCCAAATCTGAATCGTCTCCATCACATCAGGTTTTCGAGATATCTTTACATAAAGTTCAAAAAAACTCGGGGTTCGCTAAATCTGAATCTGACCTCTATCACATCAGGTTTAAGAGAAATCTTTAAATAAATTACAGAAACATCCGGGTTTTTGCTATATTCGGCACGTTATAACATTGTGTATTATAACCCTTTCACAAAATTTGTTTTGTAATCTGAAATCCGCTAAATCTGAATCTGAATCTGAACTAAATTACATCAGGTATATTACATATCGTAACATAAAGTATAGAAAAATCCGGGTTTTTGTTATATTCGGGACGTTATAACATTGTGTATTATAACTTTTTTACAAAATTTGATTTATAATCTGAAATTGTTGCTGAAACTATTTGTTTTAAACCTCAACTTAAACCTTTCTTATATCTTATTTTTTCTTTGAGAAATTGTTTGTTTTATTTATAGCGAAAATACTATATCAAAAAATTTCAACTGACGAGTTTTCCGGAATGGATTAAAATATTAGAAAGTTTAAACCTGAGTTTTGAAAACAATAGTGAACAATTTCATAACCCGCAATGTTATAACTTCCCGAATATTGCGAAAAACCGAGTTTTTCTGAAATCTATGTTAAGATTTCACGAAAACCTGATGGAGAAATTCTGAGGTCAGATTCCAATTCAGCGGATTTTACTTTTAAACACGGGTCTCATAAATGCGAAATATAGTGTTTTCAAGCTATATACTCACTTTTTGTGGAGTATTTTTTTTTTTGTCAATACATAATTTTAGACCATACATGGGACTAATTAATTAATGGTTTCATTACAATTTCATTGATATCAATTGCAATGAAATTATTTTCATTAGCATTTTTTTAATTAATAATAATGCATTTGATTGATTTAATTTCATTGATTAATGGCAATAATTTTAAATTGCATTACCATAAGTAATGAATCAATTAAAGGAAACAAATTGCAATTGACAGAGAAGATTTTCGAAAAACTAATGGTGAATATCGATGAAATCAGCGCTTCACAGGAACATAAAGTAACCCTCATTATACTAATAGTCTATGTCCGTGAAATATCAAAATATCGAAACGACAAAAATGTTGTTCGTAAGTAGTATTAATACGCCATTATAATATAAATGGGCTAGGTTACGGGAGAGTTCCGGGTGATGAATTTTTATAAAACTGCCACAGTGTGATTTAATTTTTTTTTTTACTTATTTACTTGATCACGGGAAACGTTTCATTTCGTTTCCCGTATTAACTGTTACAATTTCTATCGACCTTCCATTCCATTCCTATGTAAAGCAATTTACAGTTAATTTTTTTTGTAATCAATTGCTTCTTTTGCTCAATAGTAATTAGTTTTTTGGGCATTAGTATGATTTCATTAGCATTAGTAGGACAAGTCATAATGCTAAACAATTTCATTACAATTAAATGGTAATGAAATTATTTCGGCATTAGCATTAGTGAACTAATACTTATGAAATTGCAATGCTAATGAAAAAATCCCATGTATGTTCTAGACCACATGCGTAAAAGAAATTCATACAAATTAAGGTTTGAATTCGAATTGCATGGCGTAGCATGTACCTTTACACAATTTGCAAATCTAGTCTAAATGTATGTATATAAGGAATATGAAATCAATATTTAAAAAAATTTCAAATCTTTTCAGTTATTCGCGGTTTCCTTAAAAGTTATACCTAAAATCACATATTTTTGTTAGAATTATAAAATTTTCTGAAAAGATGAAGATAAAAATCCAACTTACGTTGTATATAAACAAACTTATGTCTTATATAAGCAAATTTTCTCAAATCTGAACTTAATTTTAATGAAGTTCCTAACCTTCCGCAATCAAAATTTAAAAAAAAATTATAGATTTTAAATTATTATCGGTTTTAAACATTGTTGTAACAATGACATTGAAAAATCCAAGTTGTTATAGTTTTGATTTCTAATTACCAAAAACTATGTATGATTTTGTTTTAATAATAGAAAGGATAACAGATATCCTTGCTGTTGAACTTAAATTTAGAAGTGTTTCGGTTTTTCGCAAATATTAGCTTATTAAAATTATTTTCTAACAAAAATTTGGTTCTACATAAAAGGACACTCCACAGAAATACATTCATGAAATTGTTTTCACCAAAGTTGACCACTTTTTTGCATGAAATTTTTCAATTTCATTCAAATTCGTAATATTAGCCCAAAAAATATATTAGATTTGATGTGTCGCGATAATAATTAATATTTTTAATTTTGTCAAATAAAATAATAGAAAAAGTACAACTTTGAAACTTAAATTTTGATCTGCGACCAGTAAACAAAATTTCTTTGAGGTTTGATTTGACAGACCTATTTATTTTTATAATGTAGTATTTTAAGGGTTGTAGAGTTCGACAATTCCAACTTTTTGTTTTAAATCACCTGAGTGACAACTCTAGGGCTTTAAAAAGATCAGGAAGTTTCTGTGAACATCTACAGTATAAATATATGTATATAACAAGACAACAACAACAACATATCAAAGTTTAATCCCTGAAATGATTTGTGTATAAAAACAAATTTAAATCAAACAACTTTTTTGTTTGTTTTGTTTTAAACTTCAACAACAACCTAACATGACATACTAGCAACACAAACATGGACTACTTCATTCACAATATTCAAAACGAGTACAACAAATTTATTCAAATAGTAGCTCTTTTTAAGAGCACGTCTAACAACTTGAAATTTTTTTTTGTCTATGTTGTTTGGTACTCAAGTACTTAACAACAATATATCGCCCATTTACTTCAATAACGTCATAACTCAAAAATTTTGATTTTGTAGAAAACGAGTTTAAAGTTTTCAATTTACTCCCACCTTGAAGAAAAAAATAATGACATTATTTCTCTCAAGAGGTGAGTATACTAGATATCAATACTACTTTTTTTTACAAAATATAATACATGATATAACGAATAATTCTGCGTCATTAACTCAAAAATCATGTTTTTTGAGTTGTGACGTTCTTGAAGTAAATGAGCGATATAGAGACTAGCAACAGCAGCAGCAATATTAACATGAACAATTATACATACACTTATGCACATATTCCTGTGGCAGCAACAAAAGTGAAAGCGTGGGATTTACAAAAAAAAATTCCAAACAACACAAAATTCAAGGGAGTCTTAACGAAAAAAAATTTAAAAATTATTTAAATTTTTAATGAAAAAAAAACGGTATAAAATTTTAAATGTCCCTTTCCACACCATTAAACGTACATTCATTTGCATATAGAGTTGTTTTAACTCTTGTACAAACTTAACAGTGGGACAGAGAATTGAATATTTGTGGACATCAGAACAATTTGACTGAAAACAACACCACCCTTTCAGCTTTCAACCAGAATTGGTATAGAAGCTGTAAGTCATACAGCGTAGCGTTTCAAAATATGAAAAATATTTGAAAATTTCACAAAAGTAGTTGTACAGAAAAGTACAGTGAAAGCTACGTAAACCGTTAATAACTTATTTTAAAGTTACTTTTATTATGGTTTTAATAAAATTAGAATAAAATAATTGTTTAAATATAAAAAAAAAACCTTTTTTTAACCTGCGCGGTTCAAACCGCTGTATTTATTTCTAGACCACGGATTTTGAATAAAATGCATTTTGCGTCAAAAAAGTGAACAATGGTTTAGTACCAGTAAAATCACGATAAAGCTTTAATCTAAGTCTTAGCCCATTAACGCCCAAATGAAATCTCCTGAAGAAAATTCAGTGAAAATGTATTTCTATGATTGGCAAAGGCGTCAAATAGGATAAAGTGAAATCAAAATTGAGAAAAGTTCAAATATATTAAAGATAGTAAATTGCCAAGAAGCAAAAATTTCTATTGTAAAATCTCATTCATGAGGTTTAATTAGTGTCTGAACAAATAATAAATATTAATAACACACTCACAATATATTTTCCGTAAAGACTAATGAATATACAAATTAAATTAACTGAAAATTAGTTAAAAACAAGACTATTTACTTTTCGTTTAAAACAATTGTTTTTTTTTAGTTTATTTTTAACTGTTGAAAAAATAATTGACAAAATCGATACAAACAATAGATTGTTTTCGTTATTTCAATACTCAATATAATATAACAACTTTTTGATTTAAATAGAAAATTTTTAATGACTATTTTATCTATTACCGTAAGCCCGTTTTTTTGTTTATTTTTATTATTTAATAACTGGCAGAAAGTTAAAAAGTATATATCTTTGGTAATTTAACTGTATATTCCATTGAAACAACTTTACAGAATAAACTTTTAAATAACTGTTGAACTTTTATGGAAAAGTTCTTGTGAGTGTACATATCGTTTTACTATTATCAAACATTTTTAAATTTAAGATTTTTCCTTTCCTAAAAATTTTTCTAAAAAATATTTTTTTTTTCATTTGCTGTGAAATAGAGTTGTGTAGTTCGTGACCGAACTAGTTCAATTGAACTAGTCCTTGAACTACCTTGAACTACTAGTGAGCTAGTTCGTAATATTCAGATCTTCTAGGTCTTTCGCTGTTTTTGTTCTTTTTTGATATTTGAGTAATATTTCTTTTCTTTATGCGTTTAATTTTGTTTCTTTTGTTTAATGTTGCCAGCTCAATTTTTTAATGCTAAAAATTTTCCACGATTTTCATCTCTTATTATGAATAAATCATTTGTTGTCAGAGTAACTAGAATATGGAACTCAGTAATACCTTATGAGGATCGCAAATTCACTGGATCTATTTCTAATTTTAAAAAAGTTTTATTAAACAATTTGTAGAAAGCTGCTACATTAACTGCCACTTTCGAGATTATTTTGTAGCTTTATTTTCAGTATTTGTGCAAGGGGGGTGTTTATACTTTTGTAATAATTATTTTTTTTATATATATATTATTAAACGAAAATAGTTTGTAATTTTTATAATGATTTATTTATACTAAGATCAGCAAATGAATATAGAAAATGAATTTTATAGTTTTAAGTCAAATCATTTTTTTTGTAACTGCCATACTTATTAATCTGGATTAATTAGGCCCCAAGGGCTTGAAATCCATAAATAAAAAAAAAATAAATAAAAAAATAAAAAAATAAATAATATGAATAATTCTAAAAATGATCAAACAAACGATCTAACGAACGATTGACCGAAATGGTCAAAGATCGATTGAACTAGAAGAGCGACCTAGTTCATTCAGATCAATCGAACTAGAAAGAGCGCACACTTAAGCGAACTAGATTGCCCAAGTCTACTGTCAAATGATGTGAATTTAAAGAACGAAGAAAATATGTGATTATAAAAAACTTTTGTTCTTGATTACTAAATGTAGTTGGCTTTTAGAAAATAATTTTTATTAATTTATTGGACAAATAGTTCCATAGAAAATCAAAAATATCGAGATGTCCTTATATGGGGACAGTGGGCGTTAATGGTTATTAATCGGGTAACAGGACAATACTGTCAATATTGTTAATCCCACGTTCTGCCAATACATAACCGGCAGTCGCCTAAGCTTCGCCAACACTGTGCCGATTGTATTTTTCTGCCTGGGTATGTACGACTAGTTTTGTTAAATTTTCGATTTTTTTTATATTTTAATAGGCGAAATTTTCACAACCGTAAGAGATAGCCAACCTAAAATTAGGACTATGTTTTATTTTTATAACATTTACCTTCCACTCCAAGTTTACTTAATATTTAAGGTTGCCGAGGTCAAAAGTTCGATTTATTTTGATGGTTTTATATGGAATGAGTCATTTTGAAATTTACTTAAAATTTTAAATAGTAACATTTAATTATGATCTCAAACCTGACAATTCAAAATGAAATGCAATGTTAAAAGATCAACAATATATACAGAATTCTCAAACCAAACATACAGGTACCATCCAACAGACATGGGCGACGTCAATTACATTTCACAATCATTCATTTGTGATATTTTTCAATATCATACATAATTTCAGACCTACGCTCACACTTGTAGGCTTAAACGCTTCCTTAGAAAATTTGTAGAATATTTAATACCAAACATGGGGATTAGTAATAACATCAGATCATTTATTTACAGGCCAATTATTCAATTACTCACAATTACATGTAATTAGACATAAAAAAATAAATTGGCCTGTAATATAGGTAGTATGTCCCATGTCTGGTGTTGACAAAATTGAAAATTTCCCAAGGAAACGTTTAAGCCAACATTTGTGAGCGTAGGTCTGAAGTTATAATGTATATGACAAATCTAACAAGTGAATGATTGTGAAATGTAATTAACGCCTCCCATGCCTGCCAAGCAATGCACTCTAATAGAAAAACAATCAACTAGAATATGTTGTGTTTGAATATTAGTATACATTCCGGATTCCCAATTCGTGATGGTAACATTAGCAGTTGGACTGGCAACCCTGACAAATAAAAGAGTTGACGAAACTTGTAAGAAAAGACGAGAATAACTCATGTTGTTTGGGTAATCAATTAACATCACCGATTTTCTGTGGTTGGTTGATATATATAACTTCTCAAACATTGAGTTTCTTGTGGGTGGTGGATTAGAATGAGGCTGAAGATGACCTAGTCGCTTAGGTCGAAAGTGCGGCACTCCCTCCAGCGCTGATCCCCACATGAATTATTTTAATCTTCTCTTACATTTATTAACAATTAGTGGTTTCTATTTGTAAAAGTAACATTTAACTATGATTTCAAAACCTGACAATTCAGAATGAAATGAAATTTACTTAAAATAAAAAAAAAAAAAAAAGTTCTGTTAAAGATCTTAAAACTTTTACAGTTAATAAGAAATGTTTATATACTAAATTCGACTTATGACAATAAAATGATAGTAAAACTATATCTGTATAGAAAATGCTGCAATTGACAAATAATTAAGGCAGCGATGTTTATATTTGCTTAGAATTTGTATCGTTATCCTGAGCAGTTAAACAGGGTGATTATTTAGCAACTTTCTTTTTGGCATCAATATTTTTGGCAGCTCAGCTGTTTTCGTGTAACATGTTACTGTTAAACATGTTCAGTTTGGTCTATAATTTAACCATGAATCGACCTACAAACGAACAACGCTTGCAGATTATTGTTTTTTTTTTTATCAAAATTCATGCTCGGTTAAGAAAGTACATCGTGCACTTCTTCCAATTTATGATCAGTTTTGGCGACCTTCTGGGGCTGCTATTCGGAGTCTTCTGACTAAATTTCTCACCAAATTTACATTATTGGACATTAAACCACCAACACGCATACGTAGAGTGCAGACAGAGGAACATATCGCAGATGTATCAGCCAGTGTTATTATTAACCTTGAATTATCGATTCGGCGCCGTTCGCAGCAATTGGGCCTCTGTTACTCCACTACGTTGAAAATTTTGCGGAAGGATTTGGGTGTAAAACCTTTTAAAATACAGCTGATGCAAGAATTGAAGCCTCACGACCTACCACAACGGCTAACGAAGCTCATTTCTGGTTGAATGGATACGTGAACAAGTAAAATTGCCATATTTGGTGTGAAGAGTAGCCAGAAGCATTGAAAGAACTGCCAATGCATTCCGAAAAATGCACTGTTTGGTGTGGATTATGGGCCGGTGGCATCATTGGACCGTACTGTTTCAAAGACGACGAAGGCAGGAACGTTATTGTAAATGGCGAACGCTATCGTGCGATGATTACAAATTTTGTTTTGCCCAAAATGAAAGACCTGAACTTGGGTGACATGTAGTATTAACAAGACGGTGCCACATGCCACACAGCACGCGAAACAATGGTCCAATTGAGAGGCGAGTTCGGTGAAAAGTTTATTTCATGTTTGTGGGCGTTAAATTGGCCGCCTAGATCGTGCGATTTAACGCATTAGCCTATTTTTTGTGGGACTATGTTAAGGCTCATGTCTATACGGACAAGCCCGCAACGGTTGACGCACTGAAAGCCAATATTGAAGAATTTATTCGTGAGATACCGGCCTCCAACATATGAGTGAGTCAACATTTACGTGAAATCATCTTTAAACATTGAATTATATAGATCGCTCTATCGACTCAAATAAAGATTTCATACATTTCTCTAAATTTTATGAGATTTTTTTTTTTATCAAATCCGAAAGCTCTTAAAAAATCACCCTTTTTTATTGAAAATAAAACAATTCTGTCGATGAATTCAAAATTTATTGCCTGTAACATTGTAGTGCTAAATTGTTTTACTTTTAAGTACTAACTTTTGATGAATTTTAGATCACTGACCTCTAATACTACAAAATTTAACCTAATATCAGAATTTCCTACCCCATTGTTCTGACTGCAGTGATTTTTATATGCAGTAAATTCATTGTTTTGTTTCTTTTTGTAAATTTTAATGCTATTTAGCAACCAACATGCATACAAATGAATTTAAACTTTACTTCACTTCTCTATTAAGATCATCATCTACTTAAGTATCCCTACTATATATTTTTTTTTTGTGTTTTACTAAAAATTTATGAACTAATAAAATGTAACGCATGATGCCTGTCATGTCAATTGTCAACTCATTTTAACACTTAAAGTTTTGAACCCAACAATTCATGATTGGAGCTACGTATTTAGGTATTCACTCCCATATATATGTACAATGGTAATTTATTCATTCAGTTTGGACAAAAAAAGAAAAACCTATCTTGAGTCCATAATAACAAGCGTAATTTGCCAACCAACGCAATGTGTCATTTTATGTCATTTACTATATTTTACTGCATCTTGTTATGTTATTTTATGTTGTTGATAAATGTTGTTGAAGCTACTTGAATTGTGCTGTTTCTGTTGCTGCTGTTGTCGTTTTGTTGCATTTAACAACAATTTAACAACTCAAACACTTTATGTTAAGTGGCTTAATGAAAACAGACTCTTTTTTTCTTAAATCTGAATTCACTAGAACATTATTTAAGCAAATCTTTAACTATAACCCTTTGAGGACCGACCATACATTTTTGGAAGAAGCAATTTTGAAATTTTCACCATTTTCGTGATCTCGGAGATAATAATAGTTATGTAAGAAAGAATTGGCGCTCTAGACCGACTCCTTGCCCCTTATTTCTGGTGGCGAAAATAACCACACAGTTTTGGCTGAAGTGAATTTTATGTTTTTTTCAATTTCGTGATGTACAGCTAAAAAACAGTTAAGCTGAAAAAATTGGCCCCATAGACCCCGTCCTTGCCCCCTCATTTCGATTGTCAAATATTTCTAATAAGGAATAAATTTTTTTTCAACATTTAGGACTTTTGACGGGTGAGTGAGACAGCACAAAGATTTATAGCCTTCCACATTATTATTGCTCCAACCCTCCCCTACAAATTACCTTTAGACGTATTTAGTCCATCTTTTACCTGAACAATTATAAGTACACTCAGGGAACTTCTGCTTTAAAAATATGTAATTGTTTAGGTTGTACTTCATACAGTTTCTTTATTTTTAATGTAAATGTCTGTCATTTGTAGAACAAATTAAATTTTTTACTAACATTGTTGTTCATTTAAAAAAACAAACCACATCAAATGACTGTTTTATGATGTTACATTCATTTTTTACAGTAGTTGTTTGTGATTTAAAAAAATAAAAAAATAAATTTTTGTTTATTTCTTATTTACATGTGGTTCATTTCGCCCTTTCTTTAAGTGATATTTCATTTGTTTGTAATTACATTTGCAGTGGTCTTTACCTACATAGTATTCTAAGTGTGCCAAAAACGCTTGGGCAAATATACTTGCCTGTGGTTGTGGCCTGATTAATGAAACTATTCTATGAAAAATCTCTTAAAATTAAAAATATAAAATATATTCAATTCCATTCATTAAAACCGTAAAGATAATTTTCTCAGTGTACATTTAAAAATGTATAAAAATTTCTAAAATTGAGAGAAACTGTATACTAGCGTACACTTCTGCATCTACATATATGAAATGATTCATATGATTTCATTCAATAAAATCCCTAATGGGAAATGGACATATGTATCCAAGGTAAAAGGCCGGACATATTCTAATATGGTATGGCCTGGTTACTTGTACATGACGTTATCATCGCAGAGGTTCAACTGAAGCACTTTATACACCCTGTGACGTGTTAGGGATGTGAGTAAAAATATATTTTCAAAAAAGTTAAAAAAAGCCCAGTTAACGGAAACAAAGCTTTATAATTTTAACCGAAATATCGAAAATAATCATCAGATGAAAATTGCAAATTTAAACACATGTTTTAATTTAATTATTTTATCTTTTATTCCTGACCTCCTAATCAGAAAAACTAAGAATTTAAGAAATTCACCTAGATCTGTTCAGCCTAGACTAAACTTGTTTGTGCATACTGGCTAGCTAACAGTAAACTCATAACTTTTGTGTGTATCTAGGGTAGCCAGATATTGAATTGCCAAAAAAAGTACATCAAAGAAAAAAAGCAGTACAATTAATAAAAAAAAAAGTACATTTGTATTTTTATTGAAAACGTCCTTAAATTCATTAAATAATATAAAATAACATATACTTCAGTAAAGAATATAAAAATGAGATCGTAAATGTTAACTTAAAATTAGTCAGGTTTTTAATTGTGTTTAAAAACAAAGTTAATTTGAACAAGTTTATATTAATATGTTTAATACTAAATATCACTTGTTTGTTGAACATTTCGGTTTATTTCGTTTATATAATTATTCAATAATTATATTATTTCTTTTTAAATAATTCAAAAATTTTACAAATATTTTTCATTCTTTAACAATTAACAATTCCATTTTTGCCCTTTTCAGTTTTTAAAAAAATAAAAGACTCTACACATGTAAATTCAAAATTAGTTTTAATGGTCAGTTCACTCTCTAAATTTTGAATTAAAAGCTTGTTTCTTTCCTTTCTCCAAAAGGTAAACATTAAACTGAATATTCTCTCAGTTGCCGCATTTGAATGTGGTATAGAAAAAATAAACATACAAATTTAAAAAATATTTACGATTTGTTTTGATTAAGAGCTTCATCACAATGCTGGCGACTGACGATTGATTAATATAAAGAAGAAAAGTCGTTACCACTGGCGATTTTTTGCTTCTCATATAAAAAACACGAAAAAATACTTCTGTTAGTCGCCACAAATGTGTTCAGGTTGTAAAGACATTTTAACAGGGCTCTTCTAACTGTGAGAATCTTTCTGCACTGAAAAAATAAATGTTACTAAAGATACTAAACAGGGAAAAAAGTACAAATAAAAGTACAAAAGGCAAAAAAAAGTACTTTAGCGTACTTTTTAAGGGGTTATGCAGAAAACAGCCCAGCAAAAAATTTCCAAAAGGTAAGCGGGTTTGTAATCAAGCATTTTGGGCAGAACGCATTCCTTACTAGATTACCTACTCGATTCTTTTAACAGGGCGTGAGACTAAAATAATTGATTCTTCAGAATTGATTATTTTTTTTACCAAAGAACCATTTACTTTATATTTTTAAGAACTACATACAATTTTTAATAAGGAAATAGTTCCATTGTAAAATTACGAAGTACTTACACAAAAAAAAATAAATAAATAGTTCCCTAGAAAAAATAAGAAGTACTTACATTTAAAAAAAAGAAGTAGTTCCATAAGTAAATTCAACTTTTACTCACACGTGATTCTCCTAGGTCACTCAAATATAACGATCAAAACTCATAAGGAAATAAAATACTAAAAAGTGAAACATCGAATTGTTATGATAACATGGGTTTGTCATAATTTTGGAGTTATAAACCACGAAAATATAAATTTTTCAAAAAAAAGAACAATTCAAAATTGAAAAACAAAAATATGACTCACGCACAATCACCCTCGAAAATTTTTTTTACACTCACTCACGATAACGTCAGTAATTTCAACTTCCACTCACAATTTTCTGCTCACGTGCGCTTCCCTAATTTATACCTAACCACAGTTTAACAAAATTTAGGCAACATGCAATTTCTGTTTTTAGTATTATTATTCTGCAAATAAAAATTTGTTTGAGAAAATATATGAGATAAATTTTTTAAAAATGTATAGCTTCTTTTTTCAAAATTAGGAACTACTTCCAATAACGTCCTTTAATTAAGAAAAAGTATATGATTACTTCTTGAGTACAAAAAGTTATACATATAAGTTAATAACATTGTAATTTTCTTTTAAGTAAATGATTACTTTGTTATTAAGTTCATGCTTTCTGGTTTAAATTTAAAGAATTGATTACAATACTACTTGCTTTTTTGACTCTATCGTTGGAATGAGTTTGGTATTGCAGTTACTAAATTTGGCATTGAGATATGTAAGCAAGTGTGGTCATCACCTTCTTTTTGGAATGTGTAATTTTTTCCTGGGAGTACATTGACTAAAAAAAAGTACGCGTAGATTTTTTTTTAATAAAATGTACCCACATGGAATTCGAAACTGGGACTCCAGGTTGTCAGTCAACCGCTCTACCATCTGAGTTTTATCTACATATTATACTACACAGAAAAAAAAACATTATTGACTTGCTTACACTGTATTACATTACTTTCCGGCTTACAATAAATTATGAATATGTAAATATATAATAGGGTGTCCCGTATAGTGCAATTTTTCGAATTGGTTGAAGGAATACCACATAATCGATGCATATTAAAGAGCTGAATATGGGAAAAATAAGCAAACAAAACTTTGAAGTGGATCTTCATTTCCCTACCACCGATTGAAGTTACCGGTTGTAGTGCATTTTGACCAAAAAAAGTTTCGATTTTTTTTTTCGAAATAGGGCTCAGAAGTTTCTTAAATTTTAGCTTATTACTAGAAAAACATTTTTATATTTTCTATAAAGTAATTTTGGAACGCCAGAGTATACCAAATGTATACGAAATACAATTTCTATAATTTATATTTTTTAAATTAGTACAGACAACAATTGCTCAAAACTTAAAAATCCTTTGGTAGACGAAAATTACTCAACAGAAAATTTAAAGTTATTTTTCCAGTAATAAACCAAAAATTACGAAACGTTTGAGCCATATTTCGAAAGAATATGGCTCAAACAAAGAAAAGACATCAAAGTCTCTTTTTAAATGATTTTATTTTTTCTTTATTTTTCTAAACTGAAGTCTGACATTGATGGACGTCCATTTTTAAGAGAATACAATTCATTTATATACAACCCGAAACTCTGTGACTTATACTCACATATGTTAGTTCAGTGTAATGTGGTTCGAATCTTCAAATTTCTGTAGAAAACATCGTCTCATAATGGACGGCCATTTTTGCAAGCTTTGAGTTTCGACATATAAAACAAAAAAAAAAACGGAGTATAAAACTGGATTCTACGACCGAAATTTTATTCACCCAAATTTAAAATTTTCAATACAAAGTGTTTAAGAAATTAGAAGTACAAGGCAATCACTTCAATTATACTAACATTTAAAAAAAAAAGATTGCCCATTTAATCGTTATAGTAAATCTATCAGCCGTTTTTCTTTACAGTTCGAAATTAAAGAAATTATTCCAAAATTTAATCAGTTTCATCAATATTACAATTTTTTAAAAAATGTCCATATGTATGGTCCCTTCCATTCGTTAAAAAATCCTACAAGGTTTCTGATCCTTAAAATCACTGGGGGTTTAATATCCTTTACATATTTTGTATTTAGTTTAAATTTGTTTAATCTAAAATTTAAATTTCACTCCATAGATTTCCCCAAAAAGCCACAAAAACCAAAGTCATTTATTTTATATAATACAATTTATTAAAATTCTACAAATATATTAATTTAAAGTATCATATCAATTCAAGTGTACTTAAAAAATCAATAATTCTATGTGTTACAAAAAATTTATAAATAAATTTCATTTTAATTAAATACAAACTTATAAATTCAACTCATACTAAAAAGCGTTTAAAACAAACAAAATAAAATTTAATCAATGATTTTCACCTTGACATAAAATTTACATACAATTACCGATAAATAGTACCAGAAAAAAAAAACTACCTTAAGTACAGCATAAATTAAGCACAATTCAATTGAATTGAAAAAAAAACCACTCAAAAAAATGAGAACAAAATAATGAAAAAAAAAATTACAAAATCGCAAATGAACTGTTTTAAACATTTTAGCTATAAATGAGACTAATTAACATTGTTAAGAGCGATAAAAGCCAAAAGTGAACAAAATAAAATGCCAAAAAAGGAAGGGAAGAAAATATATCAAAGTTGACAAAATAAGGAAGGGAAATGGAAAAAAATAAAGTTTTAACTAAATTGCACTAAATGCCATTAAAAGTGTTTCATTGTTCTTGCTTGTTTTGTTTCTTTTACGGAATTTTTTTTTTGTAGATTTTGCTAAAATCATTTTGCCTCATTACTAATGTCACTTAATCTTATTTTTTTGTTCATGTCGAAGGGGTACATAGCACGCTTTACTAAATTGATTGATATATTCAATTAAGAAACATTTATAGAGAAAATACATTCGGTTCATAAAAGGCTAGAACGAATTTTTAAATGCCCTACACAATTTAAAGAAATGGAAAGCCCCAAACATGTGTTCTGATACAGTGAAATAATTTTCCTTTATAGTATAAATGAATCGCTTTTATTAAACTGGCTTTGTTATTTTAACGAATAATTTCATTAACTGAATGAAAATTCAGTTACATTTTGTATGATTTTTTCATTATTTCATAAAAAAAAAAATCATTAAATCAATATAAAGTTTTTCGAATTTTTTCAATCAGAATGTTAACTTGTAATATGCAACAAAAAATAGTTGAGTGTAACTTTTTTTTTTTTTAATTTTTCTATTAAGAGAAAACATCCTCATATATGGACAAGGACCTCAAGAGGTTAAGAGCACTGTTAATGATTGGAATTTCGGGAGATATCGTAAGATTCTTTTGGTAATAAATACTAACTGGGTATATTATGGTTGATTTTTTTATTTGTCTTACAGGAGTTGTACTTTTTTGTATAATTTTCCTCGTCACTACTACATCTTCACATGCCGCTAAATCTAATTCATTATGTGTATATTTTGCAATCCGGCTGTAGTCCACACTATGAATGTGCTTAGCAACACATTTTTTTTTAGCAAAATAAATTATTAAAACATTAGTAAAGTATTAGTAAAACATTAGTGCAAAGCAGTTAAGTGCTAATTAAGTATAACTAAAATTTTAGCTGAAAATCATAATTTTAGCAAAAATTTTGCTGAAAAATAGTATACTTGATTAACAAGACGTTTTACTAACTTTTCTACCAATTTCTTTTTTTTTTGAGTGTACAAATAGTTGATAATTCAGCTACGACAACAGAAAATAGTACCTGAATTTTTAATGCAGTTGAGAATCACAGTCTGTTAAATTTATGTGACCTAAATTTTAGAAGAACTAAATTTGAGTCGACAGTTATAGGTAAATTTATACTCAATTAAAAAGTTCGTAAAGTCAGCAAAAAAATTTGCTGAGTCAGCAAAATTTTAGTCTGGAGGGTGCTTGCAAAAAAATTTCTAATGTCGCTTATTTTCAGCAACAAAATTAGTAGATTCAGCAAAAGGTTTGCTAAAACTTAGTGGATTAGAAATTGAAAAACCCTTGCTAAACATTAATAAAATTTTTGCTGAATATTAGTAGACTGAAAAAACTCAAAAAATTTGTTGAAAATTTTTACTTTAGTTAATTTATTTTGCTGAAAATCATAAAATATATTTTGTCATTCTTTTTAAAATAATTTACTATACGTAAAAAATTATGGAAAAGAAACGAAAAAATAACAAAATGTAACATATACAACCCGTTGTTTTGCAATAAGAAAAAGGAAACATAAAAATTTACCTAAGATGTATGTATGCCCTTGTCTTCCGCTTTAGTCTGTCTACCTGCTGTATATTTGTTATCAACTTGGCCACTCAATTTGACTACAAATACACATTTAATCTTTTTTAAATTTAAATATTTTATTTTGTCTTTTATTTAGTTAATAGACAATAACTTCCACAAGCCGGTGAAAACGCAAAATGTAAGTTGTTTCAATCCACAATTTTGTTTTATGTATGAAAAACAGATACAAAAATCTTATATGGTTGATTTTTTTTTAATGTGTCTTACTAGAGTTGTACTTTTTAGTATAATTTTCCTCGTCACTACTACATCTTGACATCTAATTCATTCTGCGTATAACTTTTAATCTGGTTGTCGTTCACACTATTGATATGCTAATCAGCACAATATTTTTAACAAAATAAATTAGTAAAACATTAGTAAAATATTAGTAAAACATTAGTTCAAAACAGTTAAGTGCTGACTAAGTAAAACTAAAATTTTAGTTTAAAACATAATTTTAGCAAAAAATTTGCTGAAAAATAGTATACCTGATTTACAAGATGTTTTACTAACTTTTCCACTAACTTATTTTTTTGAGTGTACTAAAAATTTAGCTAAATTAAAAGAATTTTTAAGCTGAATCAACAGAAAATTTCCATCTGACTAGAGGCAGGTTCATATTTATTACCGTGAATATATGTAAATAGTTAATAGAGAGTACTCAATAAGTACGGAATAACGATTTTTGGTTCATTTTCCTTTATATCGCTTAGTTTTTTTTTCTTTTAAAGAAGCAACACTCAGAAAATTGTTCTTATTTCCTATCCTATTTTATGATTATAACATAAAAACATCAGAAAATAACACCGCCTATAGGAGACACAAAAAAAATAATGGTTTGAAGCAGTTGTGGTTTACATTAACTGGCAAAATTTATAAATTTGAGAATCACTTATTACTAAATTTTAGGTCGCAAAATTAGTTCAAATACGGATGAAATTTGTTCTTGAGGTAAAATGAGGGAACTAATAACTTTAGTTAAATATTTGATTTAAATGATAATAACCGAATTGGAACCCGTTTAACAGGCTTTTGAACTATTTTTTTATGAGTGTAGCTATTGTAATGATCAGAGAAGACAAATATATTTATGGCTTTTCCTAGTCTTTGATCTCGGTTACTAGAAATTAGAAAAATATAATAAAAATTATGATGTGAGCAAGATTATTCAAGTTCAAGATCATTTAAATTTAATTTTATTAAATTTAAAAGTGAAACATTTATAATAAAAATTGTAATAAATAAATCTTTAAATAAAAACGTTTTGTCATTGATGAAGTTTTTAAGTTTTCATTTTGCCTTTTGTTTGTAATATAATTAAATTTCATATTATGATCACTAGGAACATACTACAATTACGGCTTCCCAATCATAATATTATTCTCATAATCCATCTCTCTGGGTTGTAACTGGTTCCTAAGACTTTATTTCAAAGTTCTACTTACAATCGTTGCAAATATTTGGAAATACTTAATTAGACGCTAGAAACTTAGTAGTAAACCAATATATAACTAGCACATTAACTAGAACTTAATCACATGAAAATAATCATTATAAATGAATGAACAAAATTGTTAAGAACTAGGTAGAATAAGTACGTCAAAAGTATTTAAAACAAAACAAAAATAAGGTCCGTTTCATATTTATAACCCAGGTATGAAGTTATACGTTGCAGCTCTATAAAGTTTAAACTAATTCAGTTATTTTAATTTTGACAACTGTTAATAATTGTTTTTTTGGAACCCATTTTAAGAACCCAAATGGATTCCATAAATAAAGTTTTATATTATTAGTTTTTAAATGTTTATTTGTACAAAATATAAAAAGAATACTAGTTCATAAAAAAAGCACTTTGAACATTAAATTCGAATTTCAAAAGGTTAAATTATACAATGCACAAACTATAAAGTAGATTTAGGGAATGATCCCTACACATATCCTATTTACAAAATCTCGAAACTATGCGAACTCAGTAGCTAAAAAGGATTTAAAGAAAAACCTATTATTTTCTGAGCTTAATATTTATAACCCCAGTGAAGTATTTTAAATAAAGCGCGCATTTTTTACTTTCTAATAGTCAATTTCACCACAATTAATTTTTATTAGCTCAAATAATCTTTTATTCATTGAACTGATTAAGTTTTGTAATAAGTTTAAGTCCAAATTCATTACAACGCCGGATTTTAGATCTTCAGCGGTGTTAAATTGCTTACGAACCAATATACCCCCAGTCAAGATGTTTAATGTTTCTTTCGCGAAACCACATTTTAGTTTCGTTGCTGATATGAATTTTTACATTGTCTTGCATGAAATTAAATAAACTGAAAATCAGTTAAAGACAGGACTACTTACTTTTCGTTTAAAACAATTGTATTTTTTGGTTTATTTTCAACTGTTGAAAAATTAATTGACAAAATCGATAAAAAAAAAACAATAAATTGCTTTCGTTTATTTCAATACTCAATATAATATAACAAGTTTCTGTTTTAAAAAGAAAATGTTTACTGAATATTTTGACTTTTACCGAAAGTCCGTTTTTTTGGCTTATTTTGTTTATTGAATAACAGACAGAAAGTTACAAAATATATTTGTTTGGTAATTTAAATGGAATAACTAATAGAATATCCATTGAAAAAACTTTATCGATTAAATTTTTAAATAACAGATGACCTTTTATGGAAAAGTCCTTGTGAGTGTTGTTGTGGTCTCGTAAATATGGCTCTAAACTGCATGGCAATGCTGCAGTATAATTATATATATTTATTCGTGATCATGTGGACTGAACTCCCATCTTACCTGCACTGATAGAATGATCTGCATGACATTAATGAATTTTTGGATTAGATCTATGAAGTGTCACAGGAATTCATGCATTCAAACTTTTTGTTAAAATAATGCAGTATCTCATTAAATTTAATGAAAAATTTCATTTTAATAATTAAAAATTTCATACGGCTGATGAAAAAGTTTAATTAAAATAGTTTCATTAAAACTGCGAAGCTTTTTAATACAGCTTAAGAAAGTTTTCATTCACATTGAGAAGAAAACTTCATTAGTTTAGTGAACAAATGTCATTAAAACTTTCTATCTACTAAAGAAAACGCATCCCACAACCTAACATTACCTCCACCAAAATTGCGACGTGAGAAGCATCGCTTTTCTTACGTCGGTCTCGCCAATAGTGGGTTTTTCCTCCATCCAAATTCAATTTTTTTCATTCGAAAATATCACCTTGAGTGAAAGAAAGAATTAATTTATCAAAAAAAAAATAAATATCTTAATTTTGGCATAACGTCTACCAATTTGTGGTCCTGTTTAACGAACTCTCCATACGTTTGATTTGATGCCTTTCTTAAAGTAATCAAACTACGTTCATTTTACTTTATACAAAGACAAAATGTTCAACTTGACAACTGAAATTCAGTTACTACTACTGATATGGGTTGGTACAACCTAATATTGGTTTTCACAACAAAATACTTTTAAAACAACTGAATTTTATTCGCAGCACATATTCTTAAACCCATACGCCGCTCCAGCAATTAATATAAAGCAAAATTTCATACGCCTCAGTGTACAAAAAACAACAAAGACATACAATTGTACATCATGGCGTATGAAATTGTCCTGTATATTTGCTGTAGCTGCGCATGCTTAAATGACATTTGAATATGATTCTATTTAAATAGTGTTTTGGTTAAGTCCCCAAAAATACACTTTTCAATTCGGTTGGCATCTTATTTTTCTGCATGTTCGCACAATATTTTAAAATGCATTTAGAGATCACCAAGCAGTAGACTTGCTTAAAGAAGGCGAAACTAGTGCACTGAGCTCTCTGCAGCTTATGGTAGAATAAATTGCAGCGTTTTAAAATCCTGCGTGTATAATGAATCGACAACTTGGATTTTCTTCCAAATTTAAATTATTAAATTATTAAAAATATTACAGGTTTTACAAAAAGTTTTAAATTTGATTAAGATAAATAATTAATTCCCGCTTCACATTGTCAAGACTTGTGTTAAAATCAATGACATGATATAATTGGTCGAAATCAGAACAAATTAGCACAGTTTGTTCGTACAGTTTTTAGGTGAAGGAATTCGAAATTTCTTGTTACGTAAAAAGGCGTATTAAGATGGAGTTTACTTAGTATTTATTCAGAATTTATTGTTCCATTTTTTAGTTTTAAAAGAAATGTCACATTTAGCATTAGTCTTCGACTTTTAGTGTAGGTAGTCTAACAAGAAGTAAACGGTTTTCATAAGAAGGAAGATTCACGAGTGGATTGCAGCAGAGATTTCGGAGAGAAAATAAAAAAATTGTTTTTGAACCGACTCGATGGATTTCGAATGTGTTTCATAGAATGGATCCCAAACAACAGATCCGTATTCCAGAATTGGCCTCACTAACGTTGTCAAAAGTTGTTTTGTTGTATAAGGATCTGAAAACTCCTTAGCCCAGCGTTTTATAAAACCAAGAACTCCGGTTGCTTTATTTACAGTTGCAGTAATATGTTTTTTGAAATCAAGTTGCGTAGCAAGTAATATTCCAAGATCGTTAAATGTATCAACCAGATCCAGCAGCTCATTGTTCATCAAGTATAACCCTTTAAAAGGGGTTAACCTTGAAAAAATCATGTATTTACATTTTTTTGTATTAAGTTCCATTAAGTTGCCATCACTCCATGTAGTAAAGTTAACAATATCATATTGAAGTAAAGCTTGATCATCAGGAATGTCGAAAGAAATGCATAATTTAACATCGTCAGCATACATTAAGGCTTTGGCATGTTGAATACCGGATGGAAGATCATTGATGAATAGTGTGAACAACAGAGGACCAAGGTGACTACCTTGAGGCACGCCTGATAATTTTCCTTATCATACGAAATATGGGCGATTACCCTTCCACTTCGGCCAATTAATTTCAAAATTTGTTAAATGATACACTCAGGGAACTTTTGCTTTAAAAATATGTAGTTGTTTGGGTTGTAATACAGTTTCTTTATTTTTAATGTAAATGTCAGTCATTTGTAGAGCAAATTAAATTTTTTGCTAACCGTGTAGTACCTTTAAAAAACAAACCACATCAAATGACTGTTTATGATTTTACATTAATTTATAGTAGTTTGTGTTATTTAAAAAAATAATAATAATATTTTTTTACTAACATGTGGTTAATTTTTACTTGTAGTCATTTTTTGAACATTAAAAAACAAATGACAATGTTAGTTTAATTTACTGAAATGTAAGTCGTCTTTTCCTTAAGTGAAATTTCATTTGTTTTTAACTACATTTGCAGTATAAGCCAAAGTTAGTACTTTTTAATACCGATTATAAATAAAGTCGCTTAAAATGGTGAATACTTCTGAAAACCCAAAAAAATGTTACCTGGGTTATAACTATGAAAATCGAGGAAAAAGCCTTCAGAAAATACTCAATACCGCTAACAACAATACACAACTGATTAAACAAAGTAAATATTTAATAACTGACATTCTACCAATTCATAACCAATTAAAAAATTCAAGGTAACTTGATTAGTTTTAATTCTATAGAGCTGCAAAGTATAATTTCTTACATGGGTTTATAAATATGAAACGGACCTTATATATACTACATTGGAAATCAAAGGAAAAAACGAATATGTTATTTTAACAATAACTAAAGTGGATTTAAGCATAGAGAACTTGAGTTGAGTTTGAGTCTGATATCAATCGGATTAGTAAAACAGAAATAATTGATTTGTATGAATGAAATCAATCGTCCATATGAATGAATCAGAATCAGAATAAGAGAAAAAACAGCACATACATATATTAAATCGTAATGAATTGAAATGAAATTTTATAAAACTCTTATAAGTTTTGCTTAACACATGAAATTTAATCGAAAAAAAAAACTTACAGGCATAATTGAAATGAAAAGAGGTGTAGTAGTGCAAAATTTTAACAATGGTCATAATAACAGCATGTTTGTATTAACTGCAAAATCAAATCAATTGAAAACTTACAAAAACAGGAAAAAGTTTTTCCGTTTTTTTTTAAGGTAAAGGAAAACAAAACATAAAAGGGATTCTTATTTATTGTTAAGTTGAAGATTGTGCTCAATTGTGTTTAATAAGCATACTTGTGTGGATGAAAAATTAACCCTTAAAAGGTATAAGAAGGTTTTGTCAGTAATCTTTTGGCCATTTTTTTTAATGAATCACTTTCGCAAAACTAATGAAATTTCTTTCACAATGTGACTGAAAATCTTTTTAAACTTTAAAAAAAGCTTCATAGTTTTAATGAAACTATTTTTAAGGAAACTTTTTCATTACTCGTATGAAATTTTTAATTAATAATATGAAATTTTTGATTCAATTTTTTTCAGAAGCTACATTGATTAATGAGACAAAATCCAGTGACAATTCATAAATCGAATACAAAAATTCATTAATATCATGCAGGTAATTCTCTCATTGTGGGCGGGTCTTCAAAGTTGGAAATATTTTAGCCATTATCTTAAAAATACTTATAGGATCACAATAAAACTGATAACGTTGGAAAGTCTGTTCAAGTACTTTCAAATGATATATAATATTACACAGTACAACACATGATGTTGGGACTCAATTCTGAGAATTGCACGTGAAAGTAGCCCGAAAAATAAGAACTTCTGCATCATTCGTTTTGTCAAGTTGGCTACAGTAATAATTTAATGACCATACGAATTTTTTGGCTCAAGGGCGGATTTTTTAGCACTTTTTCTATATTTGAACACGGTTATAACTCGGTAAACCATACGGAATATCTCTTTTGTGTCTGAAACAAAGTTTGTAGATATTGAATAGGAGAAAATATGCGGAACAATCCTAACCGAAAAAAGTGCATCCGGTGCCTTAAAATCGCAAAAATGCCCATTTTCCCGATAACTGGATAACTTTGCTCAATAACTGGATTACAAATCAGCAGATATGCTTTTTCTACAAATATGCTACTTTCACGTGCAGTTCCCAGAATTGTGTCCCAAAATCATGTGGTGAAAAATGTTGTACTGTGTTATATATTTTCTAGAGACATAAGCTTACCCAAGCTTTCCAACTTAAAAAAGTGCTTTCAAGACTATTTATTCAATTTTTGAGTTATTGTCTAATGAAATATTTGTTTTATGTGTTTTCTTTATTAAAATATTGGTTTTATATTGATAAATGGCAACATGTGATTCATCATAGGAAAGCTCGACAGCTTAGGTTTCATTTGATACAAAAATCATATATGCTTTTATGAATAAAAAATTTTAACATATAATTTTTTTCAAAAGTTTTATAACATTACATATCAAATTCAAGCTATTCAAACAAGCTTTTTAACGATATCCATTTTAGCCGGACACGCACTTATTTAGATACTCGTACAAAACCTTTGCGACTTTGACTGCCAAAAAAAAAATAGCACTATTAAAATCAGCGTGGATTTCTCAGTCATTTTGGATAATTTAAATTATGCAAAAAAAAAACAAGATTTTCAATATTCATAACTCGCAACTTTTGCTAGCTATAATATTGCAATGCAAATTTTAATGTACCACATATAAATAGTAGCGGTATTCATTCTTGGTAGTAAATAACCCTTGTAGATCTGGTTAATGGTGTACGTTTAATAAAGAATTTACGAGAACCAACAACAAAATGTATTGCACTAAAAAGTTATACAAAATTATTTTTATTTTTTAAAACTTTTTTTTTAGTGGTAAACATTATGAACTTTAAAATTCCAGGAAAAAATTAAGTTATCTCCAGGTGTTTGGCAAACATTTTTTAAAAATAAAAGCCATGTAGGTTAATAGACCCAGTCACGGGTTAAGCAGGTATCTTCAGCTGCTTACATCTTATTTTCGCTTGCAATTTTCATATTTTTGACCCTAGAATATCAAACACATATCTTTAGGGTTAATATTATTCGAATATGTGTGTGTGTATGTATGTATGTCTATTTGATGTTTGAGTGTGTGTACTTATTTGGAATTCATATGGATTAAAGTTTTAACTTTACTCCTTTTTCTGTGTTTCTTTTTGTGTCTTGGCACTTAAGTTAATCCCTTTTTAACAATAAAAATCCATGTGAAATTGAAACACTTGATAAAATAGATTTTATGATTCAATATAAAATACTCACTTTTAAAAAAGTTGAACAAAGCAATTGTAATAAAATATTTAAGAAATTAAACAAAACGATTTTTAAAATTAATTGATACAATTTTAACAAATTATTTAGGATCTCTTTGATCAGCTACTTTTGAATTAACTTCTAATATTTTTTTAAAAAATTTCAAAATAATGGTTATTTTATAAGCGAATGCCTTTCTGTTTATGCTACCAGTGCGGTTCGTTATTGATGCATTTGTATTATTTTAAGCAAATGCATTAAGTTAGCTCCTTTTACTGATTTAAAAACTTCATTTAATTTTATTCGGCAATATCTTCCACGTACTTGGCTACAATTTGTACTTAATTTATTAAAAATTTCGAAGAAGGCGTGCCTAAATATTGACATATTTTTCGCTCATATTTAAAACATTATTTATAATAATTTAGCTGAATCTGGCAATTGCTTAGAATTTTAGTAAAAGAATTTGAAAAAAAAGTTTCTAAAAATTCACAACTAGTTCTGAGGTTTAGTGTAGCAGGGCAATCAAAAATGTGCTCCAAAAAAAATAGATTTTATGACAATAAAAAATGCCCTAAAAAAAGAAAAATATGCTGTACCGAATCGGTACAGCAGGAAACTCATATTTGGAAAAATGGCTTGAAGTTACGAAATTCGTGTTGCAAATCTCAGAAAATATCGAAAATAATTTTATTTTTATTGAAAAAAAAAAATGTTTTCTAAAAGTAAAGTTAAAGGAAAAAAATTAAAAGTTTGGTCTAAAAATATGCTTTTGTCTGAAAACTGCACAATATGCTAGTAAAATAAGCTCTTTTTTAGATAAAAATATGCAAAAATATGCTCTAAAAAATTAATGCCAGAATTCGTGGTTTTGTTCTAAAAAGGATAAATATCGCATACATTTTTTAATACAACTCACAGTAAATAACATGATAACAGCATATTTCTGGTTGCTCTGGTAATAAGAAACTTTAATTTTTAAAATAAGAGAATTCTTTCATGGGCTCTCGCCGATTGCGATGAAATTTTGATATGTTACAAAAAATCAAAAAATAAGAGACCCATGTTAGCTGCCCAATCTCAAATTAATGGGTTACAAAGTGCGGTGAAAATTTTCCAATTTACTGTTATTTGCGTTTTTTTTTATATATACATACTTCCTAAAAAGAAACTAAACTCAAAATAGTTTGTAATTTAAAGTAACTGAAAATGTAATTTAGTATAAATGACAAATCACTCCAAATCCGGTCTACTTACTTTTCATTTAAATCAAATGCTTCTTGTTATTGTTTTATTGTTTAAATAACTAACAAATCAGTAAGAACAAAATAATAAAGGGTCCGCCAAATAACTTTTTTTTTTTAACTCCTGAACCAATTGGACTTTGTATGGCGTCATACCAAGGTTTTTATGCAAAATTCGTCTCAATGATGTCTCCGAAATGTTCAGTTGTTGAGAAAGACGGTGAATTGATGTTGATGGCGCTTTAAGCACACTTTCTGCCACAGCAGCAATATTCTCGGGTGTGCGCACTGTTTTTGGCTTTTCACGCTTTGGTTTATCGATGAGGATGTCAGTTTCTTTCACTTTTTTCACAAGATAACGAACATACGGACCATATTCGTTCAGCGGAAGGATAAAACTAAATATCTGTCAAATCAGACATGAGCTAAGTGTTACCATTCACAAAATAAGCACTAGTTGAAAAAAAAACGTTAGATGGCGGACCCTTTAGTAAGTTAAAAATAAATGTTCAAATTCTAACTACAGATCAGTAAAAATAAAAGTTATATTACATTTTTTTTTGTTAACAAAAACACTACGATCACCTGCTTTAGGCGGAATACTTAGCAACATTTAACAGCTTTTCATTAAAAAAAAATACTAGTTTCCAACTTGTAAATGCTGTGGTGGAACAAAATTATTCCACGGAAATTTAAAAAATATTTTTTCCGTTATCTGCTCTACATTACGCAACTTTTGACACAAATTTTGTGAAAAAAGTTCAATTTGTTAACAAAAAACACTACGATAGCCAGCTTTAAACGCTTGTAACCGATGAAAGATACCATCCAAACATTTTTTATAATTATTTTTCTTAAAATATATGAAATACTTCACAACGTGTGACGGATTTTTATCACACTTTCATGGGGGAAAACCAGATGAACCATATTCGTGATAGGGAAATTTAGGAATTTGAAAATGCATTTTTTTAATATAAATGTAAAAGTATAGATATACTATTAATTTTAAATAATATTAAGAAAATAATATGAAAATTGTCGAAAATCTACTGTAAGTGGTTGGCCTTTAGTGGCTTCATGATTATTAAATAATTACACTGTGCTAGTTCAAAAATGTAACAAGCGGGGCACCCGGCGGGTAAAGCTAATTCGAGCTAAAAAACAATTTTTTTAAGTTTTTTTTACCATTTATTGATTTTAAATGTATGAAATTGAGAACATTTTATGAAACAACATCAACAATAAACTATTTGCAACAAAATTTAATTGACTACAACAATTTTAAAGTGATTTATAATTTTCTTTTTTTTAATAAATACATTTTTCATGATTTTTTCAATTTTCATTTCCTGAGTCTTCTATATCATTATCTTCCTCTTGCAAATTCCAACAAATGTCACCTAAAAGTGAATATCGCATTCCGCCCATTTTCAGTTCGGACTGCCAATATTGTAATTGATGGACTCGTACAAAATTTGAAGGCTATATAGCTAATATAGAACCCTAGATATTTAATATTAATATTAATTTTGTATATGAGCTTAATATTCACTTTGTAAGGGAGCTGCCACGCCCACTGGTATGATCCCGCCCAATTTTCCCATGACTATTCATAATATAATCAACGTGCACAAATTTCTAAGACTCTGGCTATTATAGAACTGTAGATATATGATATTAAATATTTACTTGTATGGGAGCTGACACGCCCACTGGTCCGATCACGCCCATTTTTCCCATGACTATTAACACTATCAAATAATCAACGTGCACAAATTTCTAAGACTAAGACTATTATAGTACTGTAGATATATGATATTAAATATTTACTTTGTATGGGAGGGAACCATAATTTTCAATCTTAATTATCTTTTAACAAGAGCTAACCTAAAAAAACGGTTAGCACCACAGGATTCAGCGTACTCGAATTAGGTTTACCCACCGGGTGCCCCGTTTGTTACAAAAAAAAGTGTCCGATTCGAGCACAGTGTTATTTGAGACCAATTTTGTGAAAAAATTCGAAGCATTTTTTTGGACTAAATACACTACGATCGCCAACTTCAAATTCTGGTAGAGGATGGAAGATGACATCCAAAAACATTTTTGTTTTCTGTAATTAATTTTTAATTACCTCGTCGGGACATCCTACTGTATATATATGGGGACATCCTACTGTATATATAGAAAAGTACCATATCTAACACGGAGTCTCTCGATGGGTCTCTCCGATCATAATGAAATTTGGATATGTGTTAAAGAAAAAAAAATAAGGGGCACGTTTCTTTAGGCGACCCAACCTTACGTTTAAGGAATTAAAAGGTGGGGTCAAAGTTAATACTATATGGATACATGTCTGAAACTAATGAAATTCAAACTTTTATTGAGCACAGTTTTAATGTACTACAGAACACAAAAATTTTGATACCAATATTGCATATATAGTGTATTAGGGTTGCCACTTATTTATTTATAGGTTATATATAGGTTAAAAAGCTCTACGGAAAAAAGTCACATAAAAGCCGAACAATTCCGAATGTCGGAAAAATCACAGACACCCCCTTCGATTAAATTTAATAGGAATTAATATACATACTTTTTTTAGCTTAATCCAACTATAATTCTTAAAAAAACGTCAGTTTTAATATCACTTAAAACACATTTTTTTTAATTATAAAATAATTGAAAGTTATCGGGACATGTTTCGCATACCAGTTAATGCATATACAAAAGCTCTTTCATTTGGTAGCACATTTGTCTAAAATTTCTCTAAAACAATTAGATATAAGTGGAAAATCGAAAATTTGGGTCATTTTTGACCCCACTTTGAGATTGGGCCGCTAAAAAAAATACCAGTCCTCTTCTTTTTTGTTTGTTTACCACATATCCAAATTTTATTAGGATCAGAGAGAATCCATCGGGAGCCTTCCCTTTTTAGTAAATTTTCAGCCGATTATAACAAATTATAGCTCAGTTTACTCACGAAAACACTAACTTTAAGAATATTATTGCTTTAAAAGAAGTTTCAAAAATAAACCCATCGTAGAAGATGAAAAATACTAAAACAGTTTGAAAATTTTAATTGTTATTAAGGAAATCTCTACATATTTATATTAATCATATAATGAATGTATATATATTTGGAAAGATCAGGTAATTTTCTTCGAAATATGTTATAATAATTTAAAATCGGTTGAAAAATGTTGTTAGACATTTCCCTACCCGGACCGGCAGATCTTAATGAACTTCATATATGTTTTTTTTTTTTTTTTAAAAAGAGAGGCAAACACTCAGGAAATACTTCCTATATTTTTAGTGTGTTGCTTTCTTTGGAAAGGGATAGTATAGAGATGAAAGGTGGGGAAAGATGAAGGCTTCAGACATGGCAACACTGTAATTGCGCGAGATGATAATTATCTTAGAACAGTTGTTGCTCGCCACCTGATGTAGAGTTGGCGAAACTTATTGAAGCTTTTTGGTTCATAGCCCTGATTCATTATTTTACTTCGGTGGGGTTAACGGTTTTTTCGGTTTATATATAGACAAATTTGGTATGAAATGAAAGGTTTTTTTGAAGGTTTCGACCCTTTCACATTCCTGAAAGGGTCAAATAATATATTTGAAAACAAAAAAAAACTCTATAGATTATTTGTTAGGACAATATCCAGCGAAAAAAAGAGTGGAAAAAGAATGTAGTAAAATCATCACATATACTGATTCAAATGTAGTGCAAATTGAGGTGTGAAAACACGCATGATTTTAACATGTCATAGGGACGGAGGTAATGCCAATTCCTCAAACTTCACTTTATTAAAAGTACTATGTGTAAGGTTATGAAAGATTGTATTTTTGGGTGTTCTTTTTCATAGAACTTAATTTGTTATTTTTAATTAGTGATTAAGGTATGATGTCCAAGTAACATCTTTTTTACTGAGTGATAATATGTAATCGTAGGCAGTGCTTAAAATGTTTATAATTAAAAAAACTTTTAAACAGCTTTCTAGCTTTAAAAACAAAGCGAAATAATAGTTTTTCGTTTCAACTGAAAGAAAGAAAAAACCTATTGTTAAGTCTGATATTTTGTAATCATTGTTTTTTCAAATTTAAAGGTCAGAAAACACAAATTCAAAGCGACATATAGATTAAGGAAAATCGTTGTTAAAAGAAACAAACTCCCAGTTCCATTCGAGTATGTCAAATACCGAATTGTAACCGAACATTCGTGACATTTCTACTAGTAAACCTTCTATATATGTTGACATTATAGTTTAGGAACTGATCCAAAAGGCCAATATTAGAATCAGAAAAATCAGTGTAGTAGCTACTTTGTGTGTAATGAAAATGTTGTTTCTTTTGAACTACTTCGCATTGTTTTTGCTGGGTATCCTAATAAAAAAATATAGAGTATGGCCTCGAACTTGAATAATTTTCATTTCCATTGCACAATTTAAGGTCGAAAAAAGCATAATTTTTATTTTTAATAAAAATTATATCAAACTTAAATTTTAGTTGTATTAAGCTAAAAATAATGCAAAGCAATGCCTATTTAGTTTAATCGCGGGGGTGGCTGAGCTTTCTTCGACATTTGAAACTGTTTGTTTTTTATTCGACTTTTCCCGAAGAGCCCTTTTCGCCTATATTTCAAAAGTGTGGCAACTGTGGGTCCACTGTATGGCAATATGTATATCAAAATTTTTGTTTTCTTCAGTACTTTAACCATGCGTAAAAATAAATGCAATTTTCGTAAATTAAGTTTTCATAGAAAAACAAATCAATTTTTAGCCCTACTTTTTAAGCCTGTTCGGTTTTTATGCGACTTTTCCCGAAGAGCCCTTTTCGCCTATATTTCAAAAGTGTAACAACTGTGGGGTCCACTGTATAGGCCAATATCGGTATCAATATTTTCGTTTTCTTTAGGACTTTGACCATTCGTAAAAATAAATCTAATTTTCGTTAATTAAAGACAGGTTTTCATAGAAAAATAAATGAATTTTTTAACCCTACTATTTAAGCCTTAATCGTGAGCCTCGCTTGTAAGTTAAAAACGTTCAAATGAGCCAGTCGCAAAAAATACTATATAACCATTATCTCGAAAATTTGATGGTATACTGCAACTTCTCAAACCGGTTTTGTAATACAGTCAGCTAAACTTACAACCTACACTAGGTCACTTGAAAAGGGATTTTGCTGTGTAGCACAGTTGTTATTATAAATAATATACTAAAAATTAAATCAAAATTTGTCAGTATTTAACTTCGACTACTTCTCCACTTTCATAGGACAATGATTACTAATAGTTCCCAACAAAATTTTTAAATTTCAATTTTAATCCATATTTATTATTCTCTAGAGCAACGGTCATTTTAGTTAAAAAATTTCATTTGAACTGCAAAAATGATTGAAATATTAAACTTGTCCATTTTATGTTCACAAACTAGATAAACACTTATGTTTACAACATTTATGATGTTTTAATTTTTCTTTTTAGTATTTTACAACATGTTTTTTTTTTTTTACTTTATTTGAGATAAATCTTTTAAATCACATAAACTATACACTTGTCCCAAGTTAAAAGATCAGTAAAAGAAAAGAGACACATACAAAAAAAACCATCCAGTCGTAAATACATAAATATTTTAAAACAAATTTATTAACTTTACTATGTAACTCTTTGAATTATGATGCAGCGACACAAAAATGAAAATATACATAAAATATATGGGGAATTTCAAAAATTTTCGACACTTTAAGGTAAAATATTTCAAAAACATTTTTTTTGTAAGACATAAATAACCTTTTGCGTATATGTTAGCCAATGCTTAATCATTTATCTTAAACGGCGCAAAAATTATGGCGACTTTAAATTCAAGCAAATTAAAAATATTAAATTGCAGCTTTTGCTTCATATAATAGAAGCTATACCAATTTATAGATCTCATTGCATTTATCACATTTTAAAATATATCCTTAAACATTTCTTTTGTCATGTATTAGAAAGAAAACCACTATTATTTTGGAAACGCGCATTTTTTGGAGGTTAATGATATTAAGTTGGGTTTGCTGGAACTCAAATTAAAGGCTCTTTTGAGTTGGCAAAATTACAAATTTATATAAGGCTGCATTTTGAGGTTATGAACATTTTGTTGCTCCATAAAATTATTAGTCGTTAGAGTTTTTCGATAAATTTTCGATTTTATATTAAGCTCATTAAAGTCTTTTATTTGATGTACGTTTTGGCGGAATTGATAACAGCGCTTTAGTTGTCACAAAGCGAAATGTGTTGGGGAAAAACTGCTGATGTACCCCGCTATTAATGAACAAAATTTAACTTTTTTGCACTTTATAAGTCTAGTCCGTCGTAAGGATTCACACTAGAAACTTACCCAGTCAGAAAAAGACAAACGACTAACGCTGGGCAAGGCACTTTATCAAGTAATGGAAGTGCTAGCAACAAGTGCTTTCCCAAGCCAAAATGATAACATCATTAGGCAAAAGGTTCGTCTGCTCAAAAAGTATTAGCATTAGCAAAATATACATAAAAATCATAAAAAAGGGTGTCTAAAGTTTTTTTTTTCTAAAATAAAATTACAAAAAGTTCATGTATAAGTTGAGTGG